>PVKB01003056.1:0-228543 GCA_004027205.1 Ctenodactylus gundi | reverse complement strand
GAGGGATGGAGGGGTGGGTAGGAGGAGGGACAAAAGGAGAGTGGGAAAGTACTTGTCACCTTGACAAGATACATAGGTGCACAAAATGCTCAACTTCATTGTAAACCTTAAATTTTGCACTTTTACATATCAATAAAATGGAGGGGAAACGCCAAATGGCCTCCTACTTATTTTAATAGACTCTTCCCTAAGAAAGCCAGCATCCTAGAAAATAAGTACTGAGGGCATTATGCCAGGCAAAGAAACAAAATTAAATACATATACCCTCATTGTCTTGCAGGAATTCTCTGGGATAACAAATGTCATTGGATGAAAGACAACAAACCAAACCCAGGCAGAGTTTGGAAGCAGATAAAAAATAGCAAACCAATGTAGCGTGGATTACTGATGTCAGAAAGTCAGTGACATCACATGAAAACGATTTTTGTTTGTTTCCAACTACAAATCCCTGGAGAGAAACCATCTGGGACTCCTGTGAAAATAGCACACGAGCCTAAGTTGCCATACTGGTGGGGGCCTGGGACACGGTAGGAGCTGCTAAGTCAGTCAAGAATATTACCTCTAATATCACAAATTAGTCATTTATTTCTTCCTCATGGGGCTGAGCACTTAATGACCCAAATCTCGTCACTGAGCTAATAATTCACTGCTGAATGAACCATCTTGGTTTTTGAAGTTGCGATTTTTTTTCACATTGCCCTCAAGTGTTATCATTAGCATGTGAGAAAAACTAATTTTTAAAATCATCCCCAGTCTCCTCAGCCCTTCTTCTAATAAAAGTATTAGCAACAGGCTGTACAAATTGGGCATCTGAGATCAATTGAATTAGTACCACCTCAAAGATCACTTATGGCTGTAGAAAAAAAAAAACTAATTTCATCTAACTGGAGAGCAATATTATTTCCCTAAATTCTTACTAATATTTTGAGTTGACAAATAATGAAAAAAAGCTAAAAAGGGGCATAAATGAGTTTCATAAATCACGGCTTTGTGCTCCCTTTCCAATTATCTGACCATTTGTTCCATGTACAAGTCAAAGTATCGAGGACAGAATATATAAGTACCTATCAGGAAATCTCCAAAGAAACTACCTTTAATCTTCAGAAGCACTTTACTCATCACAACCCTGCCACTGCTGATAGGCTTAAATTCTTATTAAACACTCAGCACTCAAGAACAGAGGTAAAAGTTATGTGGTTGTTGTACTATAAGAATACTTAAGTATTTGCTAAGCCTAGCTTCTCCCAATAAATTACAGCTGACTCCTCAAAGACGTTATTTCTCAAAGTCGCCGTGCAGAGCTTTTAGAGAGGATGGTTACTAAAATTCCATTTAGCTTGGTACATGCATGACAACTTTTTGCCTCAAGGCAGCGCCTGTAGATATGTCTGTCTTGAACACATACAGCAATCTTGAACATAAAACTGAGGACCTACAATGTTGGGAAGTATGTTACATAGTAAAAAAGGAGAGAAGTAACACGGGAAATGCACAAAATGAGAAGTAATGAACGGAATAAGAACTGAATGACAAAAGAGAGAAAGTGAACAGAAAGAGGACAGAAAAGACAAGAAAAAACAAAAATCAAGAAAAACCCTGCTGAGTCCTGCTGGACAAACCATGGGTGACCACTTCACACTCGTTGCAGAGATCTGTGGAGCAAGACTGGACACAGCAGACTAGGTATCTTGAAAATGTTGCTGGCTATGCCAAAACCTCTGAGCACACGGTGACCCTGGCAGGGCCATGTGCCCTGGGACAGTTCCTTTCGCATTTTGGCTTCCCTGCCAACAGTATTCCTGAAGGAAAAAAAGAAGCATATTTTTAAAGGAAGCATATTTAAGAGGCAATAGGACAAACCATTTTCATTGAAACATTGAGAATTCTTCTCCCTCAACAGAGGTTTAGTATTTGTTCTCAGAAAAAAAATCAAATGTGACATCCACTCTGCCAAGCACTATGTGAGGAATACAAAAGACAGAGGTGTGTGTGTGGGGGGGGGTCACTTTATGGAACCTTATAAATGTCTAGTACTGTATTTTAAAGTTAATTAATTGTTTGGGTTGTGCAAACTCACATTTCTTAGAAATCTCAGGAAACAGCTAAACTCCTTGACTTTCTGGGAACCGGGAGTACAGCTTATTAAGGCAAATGTCAGCAGTCTGCTGTTTTTCTTCTGCCCATATATGAGTGGAAATGGCACCCCTGCAGGAGTCTGGAGTCCTATTTGTTTTTCAGCTAACAAAGGTGACAGCCATTAACTCGTGGGGTGGGGATGTGAGCATCATGTGTCCCATGCTCATTCCCTGACCTCGAAACTACACATCAGCCGGTTGCTTGTACTTTAAATACTGAAATTTTATTCTTCAACCTTCAAAGTTATTTGAGAAGGACCGAGATAAGATGCTAAAGATGAGGTTGAGAGGTCTCACTTTCTGCTGGAGAAATGTCGGCCTCATGTAAAGCCACGGGAGCCCTTCACTTAGTAGAATTGAGGAACCTTTCTAACGACTAACACTTACTAAGCTACTAGCTACACGCCAGCTTACTCAGACTGGACACTGAGTACGAATCAATTCATTATTACATTTGCCCAGGGAAACAGATGTCTCCATTTTGCAAACAAGGCAACTAATGCACAGAGTGATGAAGTGTCCCCCTGCCTAAAACGAAATCAAGTCTCCAAACTGCCCTGGCCTCTGCAGCGTCAGGCCCCACAGGCCTGGCTTCTTGCCCTGCTCATTCACAATTACTATTCTCTCTCTTGTATTATATCATAATCTCTCTTTTTCCAGTCACTGCCTGTGCAATCGCACTTATTCCCAGAGACAACTAGCGTTAAGAGTATGTGGGAAATGTGCACGCACACCACGTATTTATTATATTGTATTTATTTAAACACATATAGACAATTTTTTAACATAAAGGGATCATCCTCAAGATGTACTTCTGTAACTTGAAATTTTTGGTAAATTATAGGTCTTGAAGCTTTTTTAATGCACACACACACACAGACACAGACTTGCACACACAGACACGCACACACACATACACACACACATCTTCCTTCTGAAACATGACCAAATGTCACCTTATCTGGCCCTGCCTGTATTGGTTAGGATTCAAACAATTAATAGAAACCATATAAAAATAAAAGGAAATATATTTAGAGGGCTTACAAGTCAAAGGAAGGAGAGACAAAAGTGGTCCTGTGTATGTGTGCGAGCTGGGGGGTTCGATGGCTGCTAAGAGGTGATGTAGTAGAATAACAGCTTGACACTGCAGGACAGTCAGTGCAAGCCTGCGCTGCGGGTTACTAACCCAAGAGGATGCAAAGGTCCAAAGACTGGAGTGAATCTGGGATGGAGGCCAGCGACGTGAAGACAGGAGCAAGTCAAGGTCTGGAGACAGCGGCGAAGGACGGAGCTCTCCCGGGAGAGGAAGCTGCCATAACTTGTTTCCTTCCTTCTTTTCTGGTTAGTTCAAACTGGCTGGGCCACCCACATCCAGCGGGGGGTGTTCTCATCTCATTTGCTGGCCTACAAGTCAATCACACACATCTGAAAGCTTGACCCTCCGTGTTTCCTTCTCCCGTCAAGTTGATAGAATCCCTCCAATGGTCACATGGTCCCTGACCATCCTACATAGAATAGCATGGCGTTCACCTGTGTCAACCTCATCCCTTGCTATTTTATCTTGTTTTCAGTGTTCATCAACCAAAAATATATTTTCTTTTTGTCTACCCCCTCCACTAAAAGGAAAGTGTTGTAAGAAGAATTTGGCCTTTTACTTTCATGTTCTTAGCCTGCTCAGCACTCCAGACACCTAGAAATACTCACAACCCGTATTTTGAGGGATTATCCTTTCAAAGAGACTGTCCGTTTACACAGTCATAACAGTGTAGATGTGCTCTCTGACCCGCTTCTTGACAACATAGGATATGATTTCTACTAAATGTTTTGTTAATCCAATAGTTCATTTTTTCATCTACATTTTCTGAAAACTTCTTCAGTAAATTGTAAGTTCAGATTTTTCTCTTCAGCAAATGGGGTTCTTTTTTTCTTACCTTTAAGCAGGAGCTCTTTGTTCATTCTAGATATCAATATTTTGTATCTTTTATGATGAAAATGTTTTGTCCTCTTCTTCCATTTACATGTTACCAACTTGGCCTGGTAGGTTAGGATAGTACTCAGTGAGCCTTGCATCTTGGTAGAGACCAGAAATTCGATGCATCTGACATCACCACAAATTATCTTGTTCCACACCAGCTGACCCTTCGAAAGCCATTAAGTCTATAGCTATCACTCATGGACCCTACTCTGAATACGAAAGACTTCCCAGGAGATTTACAGGATGGGGCTTCTTTGGAGGCCTGGCCAGAAGACACTGTAGCATTAGCTGCTGTCCTGCCCTCAACTAAAGTCGAGGTAAGACATCCAGAGAGCATTATTGGAAGACATGTTACCCATCCAAATCTTTACAAGTATCTCATATGGCCTAAATCTCTGAAAGGGAATTCTTGGCCTCTGCTCTCTTGGAGTGGCACTAGCTGACTTTCACTTACCCAACCTGCTAGTTAACAGATGCTACCCCTGAAAATATACCAAGAAAAGCTCACGGTCAGCTGAATACTGGCAGGTGGAAAAATCTGGGCATTTCTGCTTCCTCCATTATTTACTTGCCAAGAATCATTTGTATTTTTTCCTCAAATCTATTTATGCTAGCTGATTTTTCTGGGATAATGTTATAATTTTGTTAACTTTTATATCAGCGATCAAAATGTCAGTGAAAAGATAACAGTTACTTTGTGAAAATTTGGTCAATTTTTATTTTATATACACTCAGTAAATTATGTGCTAAAATTTATTATCTGTATTAGATACTTTCTCACCACTGAGATGTGATACCTGATACCTACAACTTAAAGCAGGAGAAGTTTATTTTGCCTCATGGTCTCACTCTGGTCAGCTAGCTCCAAGACAGAAACTGCACTGGCAGAATGGGATGATGGAGGAAAGCTGTAGAAGGAAATCCAGAGAGCATAAAGAGATATTTAGGGATGAAATAGAAGACGCAAGGCCCATTCCTACTTCCCCTCATTACATCCTACCAGTGACCTGCCCCTTTCTATACAGGCCTCACAGCTGAGCATGAGATTTTTGGGAAATATTTTAGAACTAAAGCATAGCACTGTCAGATTAGATGTATATTAGACTATTATATTTTAATGTACTGGGACACTTCTAAAAACGTAAATCTCAGATGCGTACTTCATTCAAATGGCATTATAAAACAATGGGACTGGATGTACAGCAAGACCATTAATTGGCTATAGCTTTGCTTACAATAAAGTAAGTACCACATGTGTCTTTTTATATTAGTCTCTGGTAGCTAACACTTTCTAGCGAATGTGTACTTTGAAGTCCAGCAAAGCCAGTGAGAGTACCTCGGTTCATTTTGTCCTGCCATTAACAGAAAGCCCAAGACTCTAATTTATAAAGAATGGAACATTATTGGCTAACCGTTCTCAGGCTAATAATTCTAAGGTTGACGTCCCAGAGGGTTTGGTATCTAATAAGGCAACTGTCCCCTTCTGGGATGCTACCTTACCGACTGTCCTACAACATGGAAGAACTCTGAGCCGTTGTATAGCAAGGGCAAGAAGTGTCAAGAGAAAAAAAAGAGAATCCAACACACTTTTTCATTAATAGCATTAATATCACCTCTAAGGGCTGATATCTTATGGTCTAGTCATTTCTTTAAGGTCCTACCTCTTAATCCTGTTATAGTGGAAGTAAATCTTAACATAAGTCTTAGGACAAACAATCAAACCACCACAAGGAGCTCATTAGAAGCAGGAGACATGAGGCCCATTCCTGACCTACTGACTCAGGATCTGCATTTCAGTGAGATTCTAGATAGTGGTACATCTGCAGCACATAAAAAGCACCTAGCATATTTTCTCTCTGGTTGAACAAAAGGACATTAAAACAAATATGTGTGGTTAAGGAATTTTCTATACAATATCTGGTCTGTGTCAGAGATTTCCTTTAAATTAGATGATAGGGAATGCTCAGCTACTTTTTTAGAGCTGAAGAATTTTCCTCATCGAGAATGATGATTATAATACCTATCTTACTTCTTTTAGGCTTTGGCCACAAAAAAGTCATAAGCAGAACTTTTGTTCAATTTTATCATCTATTGTTGTCATTCTATTTCAATTTGCATTTCTCCTCAGATAATTAGTATTTAAGTTTTTATTTCATGGCATATGTTATTTAATTCAACTTGCTCTAGTTTCCCTTCATCTTATGATTTAGGTCTAAAATGATTCCAAGTCTCATGTGTTTATGAGATGCCTGGTTCATGGGAGATGGATCAGTGGGTTCATTCTTGGATGAGTTCAGGAACTGAACGTGTTACTATAAAGCAGTGCCTGGTTGGCTGTAGGTAACTAGGGGTGTGGCCTGGAAGGACATATTATTGTCTTCAGTTTTCCCTTTTCGTTCTCTGCTTACTGGCTCTGTAGGTTGAACATCTTTCCTCTGCCGTGCGCTTGTGTCATTCTGCTGACAATGGACTGAAACCATAAGCCAAAATTGAGCTCTCCTCCGTTAAGCTACAGGAGTCAATTTTTGTCCTTCAGATGGAAAACAACCAAGACAACTAACACAATTTATGGAGAAAAGTAGAGAAAAGTAGATTATCATCCCTCAGCTTAGCATTGAAGTAATATATTCAATTTGATCTCCTCTAACCTTCTTGACTTCAGCCTTCAAGTGTTCCTTCAAGAATGTGATATTCTTCAAGTGACTTCTTGCAATTATCACATCTTTTTTTTTTCAATACTCCCCCTTGATCCCCTTCAAAACTTTGTCCAAATTATATCTCCGTTTTGAAAGATTTTTCCTGATCATTTTGGGAGGAAGTTTCTTCCTTCTCTAATTTTCAGGAAAAAAGTGTTGGAACCTCCCAAGGAAAATTTATATTTAGCATCATATTGTGTCCATTTGCATAAGTTCTAGAAGAATACATGGAGGGAAAGACGTATGTATTACTTTGGCCGCCTGCAGCACCATTATCAAGCTGATACTATATTACTGAATGAAATGTACAACTGAATGAAGTACATACCATAGGAACTTTATTTTGTCCAAATTTTTTTAAAGGATGAGGGGAAACTCTACAGTTGGAGCAAGCAGCAGTCCTTGGTGTAATTCATGTGGTGCTGGTTTCTCAGACCTGTGGAATATGAGTTATGGGATCATGGAAGCTTCCGTTCAGATTTCAAAAGAAAGCCTGAAAGGTCAGGCAATGTGCTCCTGAGAAGGCAACATCTAAAGCTATGGGAATGGAGTCAAATGTGCGATAGAGACTCCAGAAAATTAGAGATGCCAGGAAAAGAGATGTTCTGTTGACAAAAGCCACGGGAAGTTAAGGCAGCCATCCCAATGAGGAGGCCAGGTAGGCTGCAACTAGCAAGGCTTATAGGGGCAGAGCTTCCCAGACCTTTGGATTTCACATTCTGCCACAACCTGCTCTGGTGCTAAACACACAGCCACAGAATTTAATATTTACATTCCTGGTTTTCAGTCTTCCTTTGGTTCAATTTTTTCCATTCCATTAATCCTCTCTTTTGGAATGGAAATGTTTACCCCATGTGATTACATGTGGGAAATTAGAAAGCATTTAACTTTCTTTCTGATTTTTTTTTTTTAAACAGAGGCTCACAGCTAAGAGTTTGTCTTTGTTCTCAGAGAAGGTTTTGGAATTTGATTTTTCAGCAAGGTTGAAATTGTTAAGACTCTGGTGACTCTAGAGATTGATTAAATACATTCTGCATAATGAGATAGAAAAGGATCTTTTCAGAGCCAGGGATAGAATGTTATGGGTTTTATCTAAAATATTTTCTAAAGATATCATACTTTTGGCAGGTGATTGGATTATGTGATGCTGTATTCATTAGCTGCTTCATCTATTTATCAGTTCAGTGGCTAAATGTGCTGTTATTAGACAGAGCCTGGTCGAAGGTAGGTTACTAGGAGTGTAACCTGGAAGGGAACATTCTTGCCCTAGCTTTCCTGGCCTAGCTACTTGCTGGCTCTCATGGGTTAACCAGCCTTCCCTTGCCATACCACTTCTAATTTGAGGTCAGCTGACTGCAGATTGCATCCTCTGGAAAGCATGAACTGAAATAATCTTCTCTCCCTTTAAGTAATGGGTGTTGAATACTGTTGTGTCTCAACAACAGCAAAGTCAAATAGCACATGAAGATTGAGGTGGATGTCTCAAGAGTTATTCCAAAACATCTAAGATTCCAAGAATGCGTGATGTAACCTCTAAGTCAAGCCAAGGAGTCATTAGGATTTTGGGTAGGATGGGTGAGATACCTGCACAAAGAACACTTGCCAATTTACCAAAATCACACTACTCACCACAGGTCTTCTGACAACGTTTCTGAAGATTCCAAAGCCTTCAGTAAAGCCTTTTGGGTCCAAAACCTCCCCACAGACTGTGTCACAACAACCTTCTGGGACACAAAGAGCATTGACTTCGGCGGCTGAGAGGCAATGCAGCAAGCGGACAGGTGGGCACGCAGCCATCCGAGAAAGTGGGACATCTGCGTGTGAGCCAAAACTTGCCGCCAACCTTGAGCCGAAGAGGTGAGCCTCTGGCAAGCATGTTAAGAAGCTCAAACTCCCTAAGCAGAGACTGAAATTCATGTATAAGTGCAGCGGAGCAACCCTGTTCACAAGCTCAGGACATGGCATTAATTAGCAGAGTCATCACGGTTACTAGAAGGTATAGAAGACATGAATCTCTCATCTTTTATTAAAATCGATGTCTTTGCACAAAAATTAATTCAAGCCATAAATATAATTTTAAATTTTTAGTAAACAAATAAAAGTTTTTTTTAAAAAGGTGAAATTAACCTTAGTAGCATATTTTCCCAATGTACCTAAAATAATTATTTTAAAATTTAGTCACTTTTTTCAAATTATTAGGATATGTTACATCAACTTGACAAACTAAATCCTCAAAAGTCACATCTTGATGTGGGTATTTTAAGTGCCCAATAGCCACATGAGACTGAATCTGTAGTATTATTGGACAGTGTATCAAGCACCTCCAACCTGTGGCCTGCTGTCATTTTTGCCTCTGATATTTTTACTGCTACAGTGAAACAGTTTTAAAGGAAAGTTTGGTACTTACATCTGCACATTAACTACATATTTTATATGCAGCCCAAGACAGTTTTTCTCCACTGGAAAAAAAATGTAAAAGGCAGGCCACAAGTTGGACAAACGTAATAGAAACTGAAACGGCAGTGTTGCCTCGTCTACAGATAATGAGAAAGGTCCCGGCTTTGCAGAAGAAGGCAGCTAGCTTATGTTTCTTCTCCTTGGTTTGTTGGATATTAGTATTAGAAAGATTATATGACTTCTCTGACCCTTTCCTCAACAGCAAATTATCACTAAATAACTTTTCAACAAAAATGAATATAGACACTTTGCCAGTTTCCAACGGACATTCGACAAGTGGCAATATACCAATGCCCAATGGCATCCAGATAGAAAAAGGGCTCCAGTGCTAGCTGCAGTGTGGGTCTGAAGTAGCTCTGAAAAAGATCAGATCCACTCCTCTTTCCTGGCTTAAAATCACAGTAATAGAAAATGAGAAGTATGGTTCCTTTACAATTTTTTTCTAATTTGATGGCATGTTGTTATCCATGAGATTGCATTCCTGTTACGAAAATACAGAGACTGAAGGAACCTGTACACTGTTATTTGATCATCTTCAAGTCAAGGAATCAAAACGTTTTGGATGAGTTTAATGTCACTTCAGGTCTGGCATACACAAAGCTTAAAAGTCTTTATTCCATCCTAACAATGAGTAAAAAGCTGAGCAAACTGAAAAATCAGCTTAATTAAAAATGACATCACAGACAAACTGCCGCCCACAGAATCAGAGACCGAAGTAATGCAGCAAATTGTAACTCACCAGTCCAGGAGCCAGTGACGAGGTAGGGAAACCAGAAGTGTTAGGAATGCATCTTTGGATGCTCAGTGTGGACAGAGCTAAGAGGCTGAAATCCAGGAAGCCTCAGGAAGGAAAGGTTGGAGGGGTCCCATTTTGTGGGTTTTACCTATAGAAACTCTATGAGATTCTCACAGTACACATTGGAGAAAAATTCCTCAGGGCTCTGTGTAGAACAAGAAGAAAAGAAACCATTTTGCAATTTGCCAGAACATTCTATGCTTAATAAAACTTACCTGTAGGAGAAACTACCAAAGCTTACTATCCCGGGATGCTTTCAGAGACTCACACACCCATGGAAAGTTGTCCCCAGTGGCAGTACCTGAGGTCATCCTGAGGTGAGGAGGTGGGGTGGAGTGGACTGAGAAATGCTGACAAAGTTCACAACCCAGGGACAGAGGTTCACCAAAAAAGTTAAGACTCAATCAATCACAAAGCCAAAGAATGCCTCTCTCCTCTTATAACTACCATGACACTAAAAGCCCATTTACCACAATTTATTTTACACAGCACTTTATGTTCTACTTTCAACAATACAAGGTATGCTAGAAGGTAAACACACACACACACACACACACACACATACACAGAGTTTAAAGAAACTAAGCAAACATTGCAACCACAGTCAAAGATGACAGTGATATTAAAGTTATCCAAACAAGAACTTTAAAAAACAGGATTACTATATGAAAGGCCCTAATGAAAAAAAGTTGACAAGATGCAAATATATATGAATAATGTAAGAAGAGAGACACACAATCTATCAAGTGAACAAAAACAACTGATAAAATAAAACACACTGTAACAGAAACAAGACTTACCTGTATGGGCTCCTCACTAGACAGAACAAAAATAAGGAGAAAATTTCTGAGCTTGAGTATAAAAATGAAAATTTTCAAACCTGAACAGCAAAGAGAAAAAAGACTGAAAAATTGAAACAATCCAGAAAAGAAATCCCAAGAACTGCAGAATAGCTATAAAGGAGTATTACCAGAAGAAGAAAAAAGAAACAGAAGGAAATTTTGAAAAATTGACTGTGGATTTCTCCCAAGTTAATATTAAGTTCCTAATCCAAGAAGTTCAGAGCGCGTCAAATAGGAAGAAAACTCCTACCTTCCAAGAAAACTCTACCTTCCAAACTCTACATTTCAAATCTACCTTCATACTAAAACTTTAGGAAATTAACATAAGTAAAAAGTTTTTAAAGAAACCATAGGAAGAAAAATACCTCACCTATAGAGGTATAAAGATCAAATCATGCAAGCGAGAATGGAGTGAAATATCTAAATTGTGGAGAGAAAAGAAAAAAACTACCAGCCTGGAATTCTGAGCCTTGCAAAATCATCTTTGAATGAAGAACAATTGCTTTGCATAGGTTTTGGTAAAGCAAACAAAACAAAAATACATTGTCATAAGACAATCTCCTGGCCTAGAGCACAGGTGGGTCTTGGAAGACGTGGGTAGGAATTTATTGTCCTTCACACAAATCCAAAATCAGAATAACGACTACAGACGAGTGGAAGCACATGTTATGAGGTAAAGACAAATACATAGAGACAGCGTCCCACATCACCCTGTTATGGGAAGGAGAGGAGGATTTTCAATGGATAAGCCGAGCAGAAAGGTAAGATACGAAACCAGGAGGGAAGACGTCACAATACCTTCCTGAGAGGTAAGGCTAGTTAGAAAACGATCTTTAGGACTAACTCCAAGATGCCCCCCTCAGAAGCTATGGCAAAGTCACCGAAGTCTTTATGGAGGTCATATGGAACTATACCTAACAGTTTCCATATGGAGTGAGAAGGAAATGTTTGGTGGAATCTGGAGGCTAAGGAAACAAATTACATTATGTCTAGTAGAATGCAAGGAGCAATTTCACTTATGGAACTATTTTGGACAGGATTATTTTTAGATTGGCATCATTAACTGGCAATTATTAAAACATGTGATGGTTAATTGTGATTGTCGGCTTGACTGGATTAAGAAAAACCAGCGGATTACTAAAGCACACCTCTGGGTGTGTCTGTGTGGTTGTTTCCCCAAATGATTGACAAGCTGGTAAGCAAACCGAGGGGGGAGGAGCCAGCTTGGTTGTGGTTGGCACCATTCAACAGGCTTCCTGCCCAGATGGGATGAAAGAGGAAGAAGGATGAGGAAGTAAGCCTGCATTTGAGAACTCCATGCTGCTTGAGTAGGGACATCTTTGGCTACGGCCATGGCTCGTAGACACTGGATTCCAATTGCTTCAATCTTTCAGTGTGGACTTATACCAGGGACTTTCCAGAAAGGGTCTAAGCCTTCAGTTTTGGACTGGTACTGAATCCATTGATCCTCCTTGTTCTGTAGTTTCCAGCAGTTTGGTCTGTACAAGTACTAGACCTTCTGGCTCTCCAGCATGGAGCTGGCCAGGGCAGGTTGTCGTGCCTTTGACTCTGCTGGCCTATCCGAGAAATCCTTCCATATATTTTAATGTAGTAGGCATATTTTTGTCTCTGTAGATAACCTTAAACAATACAGATCTGTTTATATTCCCATCCAAATTTCCCCCTTCCACTTTTTTTTTTTTTTTTTTTTTGATGATTGCCTTTCATAACCGTTCAAGAAGAACTGGCTCCTGCCACCTAAGAATGAGTAAATTTGACAAACCTAATGTATCAAACGGTTAGAGTAGAAGATTCTTCTAACAAGAAAAACTACAATTTAGTGAAATTTGAATTCCTGAACTTTTTAGAAAGTTGAACTGACACAAATTTTCCAAAAGACATGTATGTTGTCAGCCAAGTCCAGAATGAATTTCACTACTTGGCTTTTAGAAGTCAAAAAATCAATAAAGAGTCATTCTTTCAATAGAACTCCTCTTCCCTCATGTGGTTTGGCAGGGAACACTGTGCTTTTTCAGTCCCAGAGGAAAAGGCCAAGATAAACTTCCTACATGGTCTTATGCCGTATGATTTGAAGTCTGCACCCTTACTGCAATGTCACGCATTTCTAAATTGTCCTGGGTCTTGTTGGGGAATTACTACCACCAGGACACCTAGAAGCAGTAGAGGAGGACATCATTTAAGAGTGTTATTGTTTATTTAAGCTTTCTCTTTAACTCCAATCTACAGTAAGAAATACTTTTATGTAGTAACTCTACCCACATGCACATAAAAATACATCTACAAAGACATGCAAGCTCAGTAAAGAGAATTATGTAATGGTGGCATGTAAAATTTTAACTCTAGCTCAGTTTTACTAAAAAAGCAAAACAAAAAAACTTGTGACTGCCACTTTCTCAATCACTGTCCACTAGTAACAACTCACAACCCTGTTTGCACACTGACCTAAGGATTATTTCACTTACCAAATAGCATGCCACACATTTACTCTGTTGCCCGATTTAGAAGACCCTTCACAATCCAGAAACACCTTCCTATCCTGTATGAGTACTCATTTCTGCTAACACGGTCATGAAATAATGTAATATCCACAGCTTTCTGTTACTGGGCACCCTCTACCTGAGTATTTCTATACAAGAGACTACGGGAATAACATTTGCCTCACACTTGTGCTATGATAAAGGTACTGATTTTCTTGAATGTGTAGAAGATACTTGAAGTCAAGGAAAGCTAGTGAGCTGGAATTAAGATGGGCACAGATGTTGTTTTCTTTCCCTGTGAATATGTTGGCCTGAAAGCGTCATATGCCCTCTGCACCCCCCTCCTCCTCCTCATCCCGCCTGGAGCCAACTGTGCTCAGTGTTCCCCTTCCTGGATGCCCCTCCAGCCTTTGCTTCTGGCTGTGCACACGTGCCCACTCACACTTCAACCCAGCACCTGCTTCCCCCATGAAACCGTCCAGAGGACTTTGGCCTGCATTTCCCTCCTTCCTTTCAACTCTTACAGGCAGTAAATCACAGAAGGTAGAGCTTGAGCGCCAGGTGTCCCTGCTAAGTCAAACACTTCAAGTCTGAAGACAGTGCCAAACTGCACTGTCCCCATGTTCTCGTCTGCAAAATGGAGATGGTAATGTTCTCAGTCTAAAGGACTGCAGTCACATAAATGGTGTAACAGATGCAGAGTAAATTAGTACAGAAGCTGATGTGAAAACCAAATCTGCTTCATTCAGCTGTAGCACAACGATCACTTCAGGATCCCCTCACTAGCCCTTTCGTTCACTCCATACATATACATCTTATTTCTCTGACAGTAACATCTGCACTTCACAGGCAAAGCTTGACCCCCACTTTTAAAGGTACCCCAGAGTCACATAGTCCCAGGCATGGAATATACACCGAACACACATCAAATCTGGGCATGACAAAGCTCTCCATTTCCAGATACAGATGTTCTCTTTTGTCTTTTTTTGTTATTTTATTTGGTTTTTGCAGAGGAGCCGCCAATGAAGACTTACCTGCCAGTCTTTCCAATTCTGAAGGTCAATCTCGGGTGCCTGGGAAAGTCACCAAGGTATTTTTGATCTTGACAGGTAGCCATGCTCTCAGAGAGAGCTATGAGCTGACACTGGTGTGTGTTCCGTTTAGTGACTACAAAGATACAAATTTCAGATTATATCCTGAGACTGGTATGTGCAAAAATCTACAGTTCTTCACTTTTTTTCTAAGGTTGATGTTATTTTAGCTACTGAGCTTTGTTTCCAGGGGACTAAGTTTAGTTGGTTGTCTGGCATGTAAACCTTTCATTGTGATTCTGTCCCTCCCACTTTACCATCTCTCCTTCATTACCAAGAGAGTCTAATTTCTTAAGGCCAAGCAGAGAAAGGAGGGAATGAGAAATAGGCCACAAATTCTGGAGAGATTGTTCAACCTTGGGCTTTTAGTGAGCCTGTGAATATGGCTCTCAGAGGTTAGTTTGTTACATGAGACTTTGCAGAAAATAGGACATTTTAAGCATACTTATTACAGACACTTTCTTTGTCCCCAGTTTCTTTTCAACCTCACTCAATTTTATTCATCCTGCAAAGTCTCTTTCCTAACAATAAGTGCTTCACTATAAGGAAGTTATGGGTCACAGCAAACGCAAAGACCTCAGCCTGGCTGACTTTTGCTGCTAGCCATAATAGAAACACATTTCTTTCTTGTAAACACAGACACACAAAACATCTGGTACAAAAAAAAAGGAAAAAGCACAAAATGAAATGTCACAGAAAAAAAGAATCCAGAATATCTTTTTTTAAAAATCACATATTTTACCGTATTTTTTATCTTACCCAAAAAGTGAATGTGTAAGAGCCCTCAGATGTCTCCTTGCAAGTAAAATGATTCTGTTCCACTAGAAATTCCCTCCTGAGTTTTACCCAAACCCTTCTACAAGCTCACTGTCTAAATGCCATTTGCTCCTTAGAAGCAATCCTGGCCCTCATTTTTGCTGGTAGAATGGTGTCTGGCTCAGAGAAAACAACTGAGAATAAAAGGAAAGAAAAAGACACTTGACTAATCCTAGAAATAAACACTTTCTTTTTCTTAAAATGCTTCAGCTAAGAGATAAATCATCTCAAACTTTTCCTGCTGTATGATGGGCCACAAGCAGTTCTAGAAGAACCTGGCCGCTCCCTACTGGCTCAGAAATCTTGCAGCTACGACCTCCAGGGAGTGACTTCACTCTTGAAGCCTTCGATGCATTCTAATTTGTGCTTATGTAGGCACAAAGAGAAATACATAAATCAACAGAGCCATAACATTTTACAGCATTGTTTGGAGTGTTGGTAGCAGACTAAAATTGTAAAGTCAGACTGTTGGCTTTAACGTCAAGCTTTTAGATAGTAGCATGATCAGGATAATGTTAGCTGTGAGTTTGGCAAACTTCTTTGTAGGAACTATGTAATCACTTTGGCTTGGGCCAAAGGTGGATCCTCTGAAAGTTCACTGCATGTCTGGAGGTGGAATGTCTGCTACACCCAGCCTAAAGTTCAGCCGGCCAGCCAGTGTTGGCTGCATGTGGGCTTATAGCAAAGACATGTTAAATCCTACTATGCCAATACTAATTATGTGAAATAAATAGATATGTATGTTAAGACAACATTAAATTACATTTTAAATCACCACGAAATACAGGATCAAAGAAAACAAAACAGGTCCAGTCTGACAAGTGACACTCATGCTGACTCCCTTTTTTCACAGTGTCTGTACAATTGTTTTCAAAGCAAATTGCTCTTCTAATAATATATGAATGGTGTATCTCCAGCACTGCGCTGAAAGCCATAGAATCATATAAGCCTGCTAATCCATTTTTGGACTTTCTAAACAACTTACCTACTCATTCTGGATCACAGGACTCCACCCTGAGATAAAACCTTTTTCTAAGAAAAACCTTACCTTGGAGATTCTTCTTACCAGAGTAAAACTTCGTTTTCCAATAACTGTGTCCAGGAATAAAATCTATGCTTTCAGTTTTCTAGGGAAAACTGCCCTTATTCTTTTTACACTGGAGGCGAATTTTCCAAGAATTAGCATCATTTGGTATTCTGCATAGGAAAAACCTTAAGCTGTATCAAATCCAGCTATGAAAGAGGGAGCTGCCTGTGGAAAAGCACAAAGTCAGGGGTTTTCTTTGAGTCCTGAGCAGGATCTAGGCAGCAGCAGACCAGTCCTGTGTTGATGGAGAATTAGTGGGGAGGAAGCTGGAGCATCTCTTCTGGTCCTACTGGGTACAGAAAGATACGGTCCCTCACAGAACTGTGCCTGCACCTTAGCAGTTTAGCTGTCTAGCAGAGGGCGTAGCCATGAGACAAGGACAGAATGAGTGAGGGTGAGGCATGCGGAGGAATCAGAGCCTACACTCAACCCAAGGGTCCACCCACAGCGGTGTGGCAGCCAGGGACTGACGGTGGCCACCAGTCTGCAGCACCACAACTTCTTTGGTGAAAATGAAAGGCTCTGATTGCATCATTCCTTGGTGTTCAAAACCCCAGTGGCTCCTGTGTTCTTACGCCAAGTCACCAAGTTCCAGGCTCTGATAACTCCCAGTCTGTGCACCCTGACTGCCTTGACAACCCCTCACAGCCTCTGCGTCCCAGCCACACACCCTGCCAGGTGTTTCTACTCCCCTCCAGCTCCTCTCCTCAACTTTATGCCCTAACCTTGGATCATTACCAGTACACTTTAATCTTTGGTTTAAATCTTAAATGGAAATCTACCCAAGCTTCCTTATTAGGCACTTTATATGATTATTATGAAGACATAGTTTCTCTGTCTTCCTCAAGAGATCGAAAGATCAGTGAAAATAGCAACCACACCTGCTCTTTCAGGCACCTGCTTGGTTTAGAGCGAGTGCTCATGAACCTTTGGCTGTCAGTGCCTGAAGACCGTACAGGGGAGCACAGCAGACAAATAGGGTGCTCACGGGCATCTTTCTTGCACTCTGAAGTCTCCCAGGCTGGGGCTGGAGTTATAGCACGGTGTCTAAAGTGCTTGTCTAGCAAGCATAAGGCCCTGGGTTTGATTTCCCAGCATCACATTACCCAGGCATGGGGTCGCACAGCTGTAAACCCAGGACTTGGGAAGCTGAGGCAGAAGGATTGCTGTGAGTTTGAGGCCAGCCTGGGTTACATAGTGAGTTCAGGACAGCCCTGGACCGCAGAGCAAGACCTGCCTCAAAATAAAATAAAATAAAATAAAATATCTCAGACTTATGTCTACCAAATAATCAGTGCAATTTTCCATAAAGATGACATAAATTATTTTAAAATGAGCATAAAAAGTATACACTCAGAGGCAGCAAGATTTCAAGCTCTCGCCCCACCTTGGCAATTTACTGACTTAGCAAGACCCGGTCTCAAAATCAAAAATAAGACCTTAGACTTTATCCCCAGTACTCCCCAAAAAGCACAATATAATTTCAATCTATCTTCAAAACCAATGTATCATGTTCCTATTATCATGGAATGGAAAAGAGAAAAGATACAATAGAGTATCTTTAATTAGTTTTTTTTTTTTTTTTTAATTCACGAGTCCATGTATACTATTGTTGCACGAGGCCATCATGGCAGAAATGAAGCTTCAGAGCATCTGGGCCAGAATCCACGGTGACCAGGTGGCAGGACAGGAACAGGTGCTAGAGAGGTCAGCGATGGTTACTGGGTAGATAGGACTGATCTTAATTCTTTTGGCTTGTAGTTCCGATTAACTGTTGATAGCACTTCTCCAATTTAACATTCTTATGAATTACTTGGGGTCTAATTAAAGCTGCAGGTTCTGATTCAATAACTATAGACTGAGGCCAAGATTCTGCATTTCTAACAAACTCTTAAGAAACCGGTAGGTCAGGTCACCGCGGATTAGCACCGATGAAGGCACGCAACACTTTCACCAAGAGCCCCACACAAGGCACGTCATTGCCCGCGTCAGGGCGGGAGGCTTGAGCAGCGAAGACCAGCTGTTGCCAGTAGAGGGCAGCAGAGGGCAGGGTAAATTGCACTCACTCCCACAGGCAAACCTCAACCCCAAAGACCTTCTGAGGAAGACCAAAGTAGAGGGTTAAGACAGCAGCTGGAAAATCAGGCTGACCCAGCAATCCGAGGGCTGAGGCAAGAGAATAGCCAGCTCGAGTCACCCTGGGCTACAAAAATGAGACCTTGTCTCCTAAAAGAATAGGAGAGGAGAGAAAAAAATGTGCTAAGATTTAGCCATCCTGGGGAGATGTTCCTATGGGCCAGAATAAGCGCACTGAAGGCAGCACTCTAGCAGTAGAACGAACATCCCCGAGGGAGGTCGACTCGGCCAGCGCCTCGAAGGAGGGCATTTCCTGTCTTCGCGTCTGCGAGCCAGCAAATGGTCCCCGTCCTGTGAGCAAAGGATGAGGGATCAAAGACTTCCTGAAGAGATGGCTGGTTACTATTGAGTAACTTGCTTAACTTCATTGTAAACCTTAAATTTTGCACTTATACATATCAATAAAATGGGGGGGGGGGAGAGTAACTTGCAAATGGTTTAAAAATCAAAAAGGACTCAAGAGCTTATAACCAATACACCTATCTTTGGTCACTATATTTTCATTTTTCCTCAACCCCCCCCCCACTGGAACTTTGTCTTTTAACACGTTCACTGTTGCTGCTCCATTTTGCCTCTGTATTTATGAATACATATGGTATAATCCCATCACTTGATAAATTAGCTATTGATTTTTACTATGACATCCTAAGATACTAGTTCAATTATGCCATCTCTTCCCCTTCGCTTATTCTCCAAATGTGATGTACTTACTTTTGAATCACGTCTATCTCCACTGTTTCATATCGTGACTATGTAAATATTATTCATTAATAAGTCCAATAACACATCATTGCATTTAATTTCTTGTATAATTTTTGTTTATCCAGGAATTAACAGTCTAATTTTTTTTGCTTGCTTAGTTTACTTTGAACATCTGACTGCTTCTGTACAGCCTCCAACAGTTCTTTGAAATGCTCATGAGATACAACTTTCTATATAGAGGAATCTGCGAAATGATTTTTGGTTTTGTATTTTAGTGTTGGAGCCTCTTTCCTGGACTCTTGGGTTTGTTCTTGGCCCACGGTGAGGTTCACCATCCCTACCTCAACGCTTCCCAAGTCGTGATTGTAGATATTTCAGGAAGAAGCACTCATTATATCTATGCCGCCTAACTTTTCCCATGGTTTTGAAAGCATATCAGAACTCTTTATGGTAGAAAGTAAATTTAGTTGGATATATAAACTCTTCAGCTTATAATTTCTTTCCTTAATTCTCTTAATTATTTTATCATACTTCTGGCAAACACAGTGCTCCTGAAAGATTGGATGAAATTTTTATTTTCTTTCCTTAATATATGAACTGCTTTGCTGCCTAAAGGTCCAGACAATGTTCTTCATTCTTTCAAGTCTAATGTATTTACTAGAACACATCTTAGTGTTAACCATTTCTGGGGTCAGTTTTTTCAAGAATTTTCTCTTTTAAAATAGGCTTGAAATTATCTTTTGTTTTAGGAGCGTTTTCTTGGGTTACAGACTTTAGTATTCGTTGTGCTCCATTTTGTTGGTTTTCTTCTGTGCGATCTCCTGTGATATGCATATTGGATCGTCTTTGCTTCTCTTAGATTTCATTTCTTGGTGTTTTAATTTATTTTGTTTTTCCCTTCGCTTTCTCTAAAGAAATATCTGTCATGTTAATCTGCTATTGTTTTGTTCCTAGTTATATTTTCAATTTTTTAACTTATATTTCTACTTTTTCATGTATTTATCTCTTGTTGGCTAATTGTCTTGCCAAATTATCTTATTTCTAGATTTTTTTCTGGTTTCTATTATCCTTCTACAGGTTCTGTTAATTTCTTTCAGCTTATTTTGAATTATCAGGTTTTTATTACCATCTGTTTTGTGGACATATTTTGCAATATTTTATTTAGAAGGGATATTATCCTACTACTCAATTTTCTTTTTTGAATAACTTAGTATATGTCTCCCTCACTTTTTCTATTGCTCTTTTTTCAACAGATGAGTTATGCTTTTATTTTTGAAGGAAAGGGTAAGTTTGGATAGCCTGAGGACAGTTAGAAGTTCTAGAACTTCCTCTTCTATTGTTTCTTAATATAATAAATTATAAGCTTAGAACTCACAGGGATGTTCCTCCTCCCTTCATTCTCCCAATTCTCAGTAGAACTTCTAATTCTATTCCAATACTAGGGTTCCACTCCCTGCAGTTTTTCTTCACTGACATACTTTGTTGTGGGTTTTTAATTTCTGGAGCTGAAAGAACCCAGACAATCCTAGACACTTCTCCCACCAAATGGAGGCTTCAGTCCAAATCACGCTTTCAACTCAGACTCAGGCGTGGAAACTTTAAACCCTGTGTCCTTTTCACCGCATGGCACTGACAGGCAGGAAAGTGTGGTGCTGGCCTCACTCGGCAATCACATTCCACTCCAAGGATTTCCTGAGAATGTGTCAGTTGAAGAAGCCAAGTCTGGAGGGAATTGGGCACAGTGACAGTAGCATAATTTATGAATCTCCTTGAATCCCCCGCTACGTAAAAGCTGTCAGACCAATCATCAACCTTGAGTGTTTAAACTTTCAGCAGCATTGTTTCAAAAATGCACAACTCACTGGATCACAGTTTGAGGTATTGCCATCACGGCTGTCCTGTCCGAGAACTTAAACCTGAGGTGAGTCTGTGATGTGGGCCTCACACAGCCCTTCGGTTCATCTCTTGAAACTGGAAAGGAAAAATGTTCTCCTTTCAGAACCACTGAAATAATGATATAGTGTATAAGTTCAAATACACAAAACTGCCTGTGTTAAACCTGATATGTAAAAAAGCATTTATAAGCTGTAAAATGACATGCCATTGTTAGTTATTTCAACACAGACTTAAGAAAACTTATGAAACTATGTAATCTTATATTTTAACTGCAGTGCTTTCACCTAATATATTATTTTTTTCTGTCTTTTCCCAACTGAAAGTAAGCTACTTAGGAGCAGTGACTTGTGGTTTTGTTCAGTGCTTCTTACTCACTACCTAGTACAGTGCCTGGCATGTCACAGTCTCTTAATAAATATTTGATTGATAAGGAGGGAGTTTTTAATGCTAACTTTGCCTTAAAGCATACTATGCAACACATAAAACAAAGGAGCAGAAATTAAATTATGATTAGGTTGTGGGGTTGAGCTCCTCCAAGTTCCTTTACCAACCTGTTTCTTTTGGTATTTCAGTTTATTTTTAATTCTTCCCTAAAAATAGCAGCAGCTCCCCTGCTGAAGGAAAGAGAGTCAGCAATGTGGCCAGAGCCAGAAACAAGCCACTGCCTTCCAAGTCGCCGTCTTCCAGGCCAAAATATAGAAAGCCTGCACCAACGTGGACAGTGGCTGGGCCCAGAGCAGGAAACAGCAAGCACACTCTCTCTGCTGACTGCATTTCTAGAAGTCTGGCAGTTCTGCTTTTAAGTAAATAGACTTGCGCTAATGGAGCCATCTACCAGATAACCTGGCCTGCTGAGGGGAGTCCCTACTGCTCTCCTCTCCCTTGGGTGCTGTTTATTTGGGAAGGACAACAAACATGAGGGAGGCAGGAGCCTGTGGTCATGGTCCTTGAAGCAGGAAAAACAAGAGCCTGTGGCTTAGGGTGGGCTCAGCATAACTCAAGGTGTGGAAGCGTTTGTGTATTTTCTTTCCATTTGAAAAAAGCAGCAGCGAAGCGCAGAGCCGCGGCCAAGCTAATCAGCCTGTCTTGTAAGAACAGGGTGGTACAATAAGCCGATTAATGAGCCCAAGTTTAGTCTCTACAGGTTTCCTCCCTTTTTATTAATGGAGGGGTGTCAGAGCCACCAAATTGCTTCATCCCCACACAATACTTGATAAATGAGTAATATATTTACATCATGAGATAGGTGGGGCAGGGCCCGAAAGGGTGGGGGTGAAAGAAATCCTCCCCAACATTCACATACAGAGTCACACTTCAAACTTTCCTCACAACATTTGCAATGACACAATAAAAGAGCGCAGGTGTCGTTTAACCCTTTTAGCTTGTGCCAGAATCTTGAATTCCTTGGCGAGAAGAAAGGGATTTAATGTAAACTACAAATGCTTTAATCAAGTGGCTTTCTTCACATACCATGAAAGCATTTTGAAACATTCAGGTAAAAAAAAAAAACCTTATTTTCTGAAAATATAACCTCTTAAACACCAAAGACACTGCCAGACCAAGTCCCATCAAGTAACAAGGTACAATAAGAAGCTTAACATGAGTTAGGATTAAGTTACATTTGCACGAATAAGCTCATTTTTGCTGTTCAGGTCTCAATCCTTAAATGATCCTACCTCTTGTGCTGAGGGGGTCTCATGAGTAAATAATACATTAATGCTCTCACTGAGGGTCCCCAGGGGACCCAGCATTTCCCCTGGGCTCACCAACCTTTAGAGATAAATAACTACACACATAGTAGTAATTTGAATGCTGCGTGTCCTTTGTCCCAGGCTGTCGCAAGTCCCTCCTTCTCCCACCAGCTGTTCCTGAGGCTCCCAGGAAGTCCTTGTCTGCTTCCTCCAAGAGCAGGCGCTGCCCACCACTGGCTCCTTCTGAAAAGAAAAAAAAAAAAAAAACCCAGTCCCAATTACCACTTTTGCCCCTGTGCTAT
Source organism: Ctenodactylus gundi (assembly GCA_004027205.1). Lineage (NCBI taxonomy): Eukaryota > Metazoa > Chordata > Mammalia > Rodentia > Ctenodactylidae > Ctenodactylus > Ctenodactylus gundi. Next base: position 205,423 of record PVKB01003056.1, on the reverse strand, counting down.
CTTCAAAGGCTTCCAAATCTGGACCAGGAAGCAGTGTCTAACCCTTCCCTGTTCTGTCTCTCATACCCCAGCTCCTTTCTGGTCCCATGAATTTTTCCTGCACAAAAATCTTACTCTGACCCTTTTTTATCTTTTCACCTGCCATCAATTGATTCAAGCTTCTTAACTCTGCTTCTTGAACTTCCTTAAGTCTCAGAAGCTCACTAATTAAAATCATTGCTCTGCTAATTCATCCTAAAAGTTGCTATCAAAATGGCAATCCTTGTCACTTCCTTGAACATACAAATGTTTTGCAGTAGTTTCTAATTTGGTAGTAACCCCTCAGATGAAGCATGTTACAATGGAGAGAGTTAGCTTTGGATCAGCCAACCAGGGTTCAACTTTTAACTCTATGCTTAAAGAACTTTGGGAACTTGGCGTAATCAGTTGTTGCATGGGCCCCAAATCGCATCAAATGTAAAATGTGATATTTGTATTTCTCTTGTAGGACTCTTGAAAGGAAAAAAGTAATAATAAGTATGAAATAATCTTCAAATGTGAAAGTACAAACTTAACACCTAATGTTACAAAATTCAGCCCATCACAACCTCATGAAACCAAAGGCCTTCATAATAGAGCTGCCACCCACATTTCCACCTTTTCAACAATTATTTTCACTTGCAATTTTCCACCCTGGACTCATCTATATGTCTCTTTTCCTTTAAGCAAATCTTTTATTTCTTAATAATGCTAATTGTTGTCACCTATAAGTCAAAATGCCAATGGCTTCTTATAAAAGAAGTTTTATGTCTTGCTCATGTAAAATCCAACACAGGTATTCCTGCTTCCCTCTAAGCGATGATCTGGGCATCCAGAATCCTTTCATACTGTGATTCAACCACTCTTAACACACTACTTCCAAGGTCAGTCCAAGAGAAGAGGAATAGCAACAATTGTGTGCAAGAGATCATCACGCTATTGAAATTCAATTAACTAGCATACAGTGCAGCCTAGTGATAGTGACTGAAGGTTTGTGAACAATTGGCTACCATTTGCCATGAGACTAAACATACAGCTAGAGTATGTCTCCAGGGATATAGTCCTTATATATATTCTTCAAAGACATCTGAGGCCTTGTTTCATCCACAAAGTCCTTTGAAGCAATCTAGTTGGTAATCTTATTTTCTAGCTAGAACTCCTAGCATGTAGAATGATGCTGTGCTTTGACTCATCAACCTCCTTTTGTTAAGTCACTGAGAGCTTTTGCAGACCATTTTCTTCTCAAACTTGATAAGACATTTAAATCTCATGGTACCTTACTTGATGGAACACTTGCCTACTTTAATAACCTGATTTCATTCTTTGCCTGCCACTTGAGTTTTATTATTGGCAAAATTCTTTCTTCCACTGAAGAACTATGAGATCCCTGGACTCCAAATTATATTCCTTTGGCTAGGGCATTAACCTCTACACTAATACCTTCCAGTAGAAATCCATCTCAATGACTCACCTGGCTCCACAGCCATTATTCCTTTTATTTGCAGCATTTTCTGTGGTAACATGTTTCCAAAGACATAAAGATACCGTACTCCCCAATCCCTCCAGTGAACTACAGCTCTTGGAATCCATATCCTTGTGTGGTCTCCTTCCCTTTTGAATCTGGACTGGCCTGTTATTGAGTTTCGGAATAGAAATAAGGTACTGTAAGATTTTTCAAAGCTGGAATCATGACACTTTGCCACACTTCTACAAGACCTCTCAAAGTACTCATCCTCTCAAAATACTCATCTGTAAAACACTTACCATGTTGTGAGAAACCCAAGGCTCAAGGCTGACTGACAGCTTCACCTGTGTTCCCAGCCAACAAGCATTACATGCAAGTCAGGTGTGTGTCACCGTAGAGCCTTCAGAAGACCCTGGCTCACCACAATCTGACTGAAAGTCTTCAGGAGACTTGTAGTGACAACCACCCAGTTGAGCTCTGCCAACACACAGGTCCATGGGAGATAATAATACATTTTTGTTACAAGTCTCTGAGTTTTAGGATGATTCGTTGTACTCCAACAAATCATTTGTAATAAAATAACTGGGGTATCTAGCAGATCTGGTTGCATCCAAAACCAGCTTTCTCAGTACTCATGTTTCTTAATCAAAGAGAAAAGAAATTAATTTTTTAGCTAAAAATCTCAGCCTCATTTTTTCCTTTCTTCTTTCTATCCTAATTTATTCCATAGAGTGTAAGCCCCATCTGTCTAGAGGCTATGCCTGGTCCCATGTCTTTAGCACAGTTGCTTCCTCAGAATCCTGGCTTAATAACCATTTTATGGAGAAAGTAGCAAGCAGGTTAATTACTATTAGACTACACAATTTATTTCCTAAATACATATATCATGGAGTCTTAGCAACAGTGTTTTTAATTGCCAACTCAGCCATATGAGAATAGCTGTTGTTAAATGCATAGATCCTTTTAACTCATAATCACACTATGAGATATATCTATCAAGATTCATTGTGGACCAAAAGAGGAAGCCAAAGTTGAGAGAAAAGTCAAATTCTCTGTCACAGAGCTTTAGAATTCAAGAGTCAGGATTCTTGACTTAGACTCTAAACAAACAACTTATTTCAATTAGGACATACTGCAACTTTACATTTCTTAAGTCAAGAATTTATTTTTATTTTGTTGTTTTTCTTGTATGTTTGCCTTTATATTTCTACAGGGATAGCAGTATGTGGTCAACAGTACTGACTGTTTTTATATTTCTACAGGAAAAAGAGTAGGTGCTCAACATTACTGATTATTTGGGTAAAATGAAGTTTCCAGACAAAGATCATGACAATATTTTCTCTCCTCTGCTATGTTCAGAAACAGAAAAAGAAACACAGGGAGTGGAGTACTGTTGTTGCTTTATCCCTCTGCCCTGTGGCTACCTAGCCAGAGGGCACAGCTCATTAACCCTGGCTATGCATTTGAACCACAGGGGAGCTTTAAAAATTATTTTCTACATGTGACTCAGCCAAGGCCAATATAATCAGAAACCCAGTGATGAACGCAGACATTGGCACTTTTTAAAAGCCCTCAAGTGATGCTAAAGTGCTCTCAGGCACGACCCACTCCTGATGGGGTCCTTGAAGCCAATATGTTACTTCTGTCACATGATCCAGAGATCTAGATCACGATCCAAAGATGATGCCAGAAAATGAGCCCCAGAGTCTGGGTACAACCCACAATCTTCAATTTAGGCAGCAAACTGAGCTCTTGCTTGCATAAAAAATGCATGCTAGAATATTCTGGATGACAGCGGCTGGCAGATGCTGGTCGGACCTCAAACCTCAACCTCAAAGCCGAGAAGCACTGGCTGGGGAAAAAGTTGACCACAGCCCAGAAATCTTCTACAGCCTCTTTCATTCTTAAATCAGGTTTGCATGACACTAATATATCCAGTCATAAAACATAATGTAGTAGAGAAGAATTTATACTGTTTGTAGCTAAGTACCCACAGCAATGGGTGGATGGCTCTAGAGAAGCCCTGAAGTCTTGCTCTCCTACCCTTCATTTTTAATCATTTATGTTAATTAGACATAGTAATATTCTTGTAATCCATTTTCACCCTCCAAAGAGCTACTCACTGTTTTTAGAAAAAAAGGAAAATCTATGAAAACAAAACTACCCTTTAAAGATGGAAGATGATAGGAAACAGGTAGTCAGACTGTGTGGAGACAGGAAGGAGATAGAAGGAGGGAGAGACAGACGAGGAGGGGAAGGGAGAGAAAACTGATTAAGATGAGATGTATAAATACATCAGTTCTCCAAGTCGAATGTAATTATCATGTGTCACAAATACATGCTAATAAAAATAATAATTATGGGAGAAATTGTAAAGGTATTCAAAAGAATAAAAAGACCTCAGTTTAGCAATACTTGTTTACTGAAGTTTAAAACACAAAAGAAAAAGGCATCAGAATTCCTTAACCTCACTTGCAGCTGCAAAACTGTTTCTAATTTCCTTCCTCCCCTCCACCTGGAACCCCCTGGCTACCCAGGTCTCTTGGGGTGATTTGGATGCTCCTATTCTGATGGCTCGAGAGACGCCCTGAAGTCTTGCTCTCCTGCCCTTCCAAGAAGCTTAGCAGGCCAGCTGGCTCAGGCCTTCCTTTTGAACAGACACAAACCTCACTTCACGTTCTGCTGTTGGCAGCATGGAACAGTGTAAACTAAAGTCCCCTCACTGTATTCATGTAGCTCAGCTCCTGCCCTGATGTCCCTGAGCAGCTGTGCAAGTGCCCAGAGACAATTAAATTATGATTCATCCTCCTGAACTCCTGCTAAGGCAGGCTGCCTGGCTGTGAATGAAAACATTTTAGCAGTAGCTGATCTTTTCCTTTGGTTGAGGACCAAGTCAGACTAGGCATGGCTTTGAAGTTATTTCTGTCTCGGTGGATTAGAGGAATCAAAAGAAGCAGCTCTACAAACCTTTTAACAAATATTTACAATTCTGAGCTAAACAACCTCCACTGTACCTTAACCTTTACTGTCTTGTGAAATGCTTGCCAACCTCCCTGGCAAATTCATACACTTGCCAGAATAGAGGAGAGGGCAGCAGCTCAAAGAAAATTCAGTACAACATTGCAAGGCATCCACTCTCTATGCTGTGGAGGAAAAACAGTCCCTTTGGGCTGAGCTGGCTACAGAGGTGGAGCTCCTTCCCCACCTCCAGCCCCCCTTGTCCTCCGGCCAAGCACGCCTCTGCCCCTGAGAAAGTTCATGTGCTCAAGTGGCCTGTTGGAGGGACACTGGTTCCTCTGAAGTGAAAGTTTCCAGAAGTGCCTAAGGATGGGTCTTAGCCAGTGTAGGCACCCCACCCCCCCAAACAATGAACTCTCCCACAAGGGAAACTGATTGTGAGCCCCTCACCTAGCATGTATTCATCATTCAGAAAACCACGACCCTCTGCAAAGTTAACAGAAAGGTTCCCTCACTGAAGGTTTTCCTGTGGAAATGCTTCTCACAGGACAGTAGGGATTAGTTAAGTGGATGACTGTCACTTGTTGTGTTTTTAAAACTCTTCACTGTGAGCACAGAGGTCTCATCATAAAAATCCTTGGAGAGTAAAAAGATGAATGAAAGACGCAGAAACAAGGGAAACCACTGGTGGGAATGAGGTGGAGAAGAGTAGCACTTCAGTCCCTCACCTCTGACTCCTGACAGCCCAGGAGTCACTGCTACTCACGTATGCGGTGAGGCGTATGACAAGATCAGTAAAGGAGGCTCACAGGAGGTGTGAGCATGAGGAGGTTTCCCTAGGGGAGGGGCACTAATAAGGAATGAGCAACAGAGATGTCACCAAAGCCAGGCCGGACTTGAGAGGAACAGAGGGCAGCTGCTGACAAAGCAGCCAGTAGGTTTGCTCATGATGACCCATGACTTGGTATCCAGGGATTTCACACACACACACACACACACACACACCACCATCACCACCACCACCACCACCACCAAAAATACTTACTGAGAGTGTAAGGCTTCATGTCTGTGATACAGGCAAGAACCAAAAGTATGCATTATCACATTAACAAATGCTACTATTTGATACCCTCTGTTGGTATGGTCCACAGAGCACTAATTGGAAGTAGATGAACTTAGAGATTCTATGGCAAGCGTGACCATTAGAAATCATGTCAACTTGGGCAATTAGGAAACGCACCCAGAGTACAGCTTATAGGTATGTGATTATAGGTGAGTGATTTGGGGCCAGTGAATGAGGGAAGAACACGCACCCTGGATGTGGGAGGCCCATCAGGGAGCTCAAACTGTATAAAAGGAAGGAATAAGAGACACTGTTAGAGCTTTTTCTTCTGGGAAAGCTCCTGCCTTCACCATTGCCTATGGATGCCCACTTGCTACAGGCCATAGATCTTCAGCACAGTTTCGCTCCAGTCTCAACTTGCACTTTTCTACCCACCCATTGCCAATCGTCAGTTTCTGGTCTTCATCATTGTTCCTCAGACAAGTGAGATCCACAGCAGACTCGCCAGCTGTCCTGCAGTCCGTGACGGGGGTTTTACCTCCCGGCTGAGCGCCCATCAGACCCTCCAGCTCTCGCACTTGTAGGCTACTATCTTGGACTCTCTCTCCTTCCTTGAGCTTGTAAGCCCTTCAAATAAATCCCTTTTCTTATCATTTCGGTCAATTCTGCCTCTTCTAGAACCTTAACTAATAGAGCAAAGATCATAGACAGGTGTTTCATTCATTCAACAGATGTTTCTATTTCAAGGCACTGAGATAAATGCCTTCCAAAAATAAAAGCAAATTAAACAGAAGTCCTACCATCTAACAACTTTCTCTAGTCATTGACAGGTGCACTATTACCTACAGTACAGTTGGAAATGGATAACTTTCATTACACAGTCACAAATAAAGCCCACATCGGATGAGGTGGGAAGAGAGAGATGATGCCCCCAGTGAAGGACTGGGAAAGACTGTGCAGAGGCCCGGGGCTGAGACTAAGCGAGTGTATGCAAAGCAGAGCCCAGCTACTCTCAAGGAGAGACGGCGAGTGCAGTACGGAGGAGGGGAAAGTGAGAAGCACCGAAGGAAAAAAGGGAGTGTTTCCATTTGTCCAGACAAGGATGGACAAGAAATAATGGGAAAAGTGGTCAGAAAAGCTGGAGTGTCAGGAAGCAAACAATCAGGTGTTAGAGCTATGGGACATCGTGAAAGACTGCTCAGTAGAAGGGTGACTCCATAGGACGTTGACTTCCAGATTATTTATTTATTTATTCATTTATTTAGAGACAAGGCCTTGTTCTGTAGTCCAGGCTGGCCCTGAACTCATGGCAATTCTTCTGCCTGAGCTTCTCAAATTCTAGTATTACAGGCATGCCCCATCATGCCCAGCTCAGGAGGTTAATTTTATTAGTAGCTAAGGAAACTCTTATGCATGGAGCCAAGTTCACAGGCCAACGTCCAGTAACTCCAACAAATGGTAGGGGTCAGTACTAGGAACAAGCAACATCATCCAGGGTTTAACCGCAAATGCATTCCTCCCTACTGCCCAGAATGCTCCCCTAGGTTACCAGCTTTGTTGTATGTGCCGGAAGTGAAAACTCAAATAAGTAACAGCCTGTGTTGCTCAGGCAAAAGAAAGTACCGCTCACCCTCTCACACCAAGAAGTGTCACCTCCTCCAGCAAGCTCTCCTGGCTGCCCAAGAGTCTCTCCCCACCTCAAATGAATTGAGGGTCTTTCTTTCAAACCCCCAAGCCCGACTATATACATTTCTAGTGTACTCAACTTATAAATGACAGTCCTCTCTCCTGAAAACTGGAAAAAATATATTACACTGTGTTGTCAATTTCCTTCTTAATTACGTAAAACTATAATAATGACTCCTAGATCCTGCGAGCCTTATTATGAGAACTTGTGCATGCCGTAGTCCCTACAGTACATTTTGCACATTTTAAGGATGTGACACGGAACAGTGGCCATCGCTCTGTGAAACACCTGCGAGGTAGACAGGAACGTTGTATTCTCTATTTACAGAAAATGCTTCACGGCTCCAACAGCAGCTCATGAATATTTACCTTTACATTCAGATTTGTTTTACAACTTAAAGAGAGACCCTTAAAATTAAATGGAAAGTTTCTCTTCTCAAAAAAGAAAAAAATATATCATTGTTTTAGGAAGACATCATCTCAGGAAAAATATATACAAGCAAAAGGAGGAGCAATTAATACCTTAATCTCACCATCCAGTTAAAATAACTTCATAGGAAAATACCCATTTTATTGTGTAAGTATGCTATAATGTATTCAATTTTTATACATGAGATCGCTTAAATTATAAAGTCAGAACTTTGACTCTGATACATTACCATATGTTTATATTCATAACCATTTCCTTGGGACAAATTTGTAGAAGTCCAATTTCAAAGAAGGGTAGACATGTTTCAGAGTTTTTTGATGCATTCTGACAATTTTTTTTCCAAAACTCCTAAACCAATTTAGTATATTTTCTGCAAGAAATTAAGGTGCTCATTTTTTCTAGAAAACTGGATGTTATTATTACATTTTAATTTTTTTCTTATTTGCAAGTGAATTGTGGTCTATTTGTATTACTGTTCAGTCTGATTCTGAATATTTTAGACTACATCCTATTTATATAATTTCTTCCTTTTGAGTTACATCATTTATGAAAATCATACATTTGTATTTTTCCATTAACAATTTTTTATATGCTGCAAATATCTACTTTAAGATCTTTATTTTGCCACTTTGGTAGTGTTCTTTTTATAGAGAAGTTAAGCAAGATTTATGTTTAGTAGAGAGAGGCTGGCACCGTTTATGGAAATGGTAAATTTATATACCTCTTTCTTCTCCCGATTCTGGATTTGTGATCAGGTTTAAAAATCTAGCACCATCAAGATTATAAAAAGTGCATTCTATTCCTGTGAAATTGGCATTTAGATTTCTTTAATCCGGTGAGATTTTGGTGTGTGATGATAAAGGTGTGGTTACTGTCCCTGTGTCTAGCAATTGCCTTTGCAGTTGTCCAAACACTATTGAGTAAAAAATTCATCCCTTTTTTGCCACTTCCCCAGTTTAATTATATTTCTGAGTTTTACAGATAAGAGTCAATCAAATTGAGAATATTTTTCTTTTAATCAGGATTCTATTTCTCAGCCAGTAGTATTCTGTCTTAGCTGTATTATACCTTATAATACCTGGCATATAACAATAAAGATCTCATTGTTGTCTTATTTTGCCCAAATAAAAATCTTTCCAGTCTCACCATTTGTCTTTAATATTTTTCAGATATTATGAAAAATTTCAAAAACATGCAAACGCATATAGAATAATAAAAATAAATACCAATGTACCTGCCACCAGATTCAGGCTTTATAACTCTGGCACTACAATTGATGCCTTTTGTAGTTGGCTTGAATTTGTAATGTCCTTCAAAGGCCTCATGTACTTAGAGGTTGTGAAATATCTGTGGGACCAGGTGCTGACAAGAGGCCAGATGGTTTGAAGGGTGGAACCCTGGAGCCCGATGAAGAAGGAGTTGATCACTAGGGTAGGTGCTTGATCCACCCCTTCCTGGCTCACTTGGCTTCCTGTCCACCATTCTTTGAACAGCTTTTCTTCCTGGGGCCTCTGCCACGTGTTTCCACCATTGCCAGCCACCCACAAATAGACTGAGACCCACTGAAACTGTGAGCTAAAATAAATCTTTCCCCTCTTATATTGTGAATGTTGGGTACTGTGTCCCAGCAACAAATGAGTAACTAAGACACCTGGTATGTGTTCCACAGTCACCTTCCATTTGATACTGTCCTTGACATTGTCATATTGTAGTTTATATATGGTCTGACAACTTTTACATAAATTATTTTCTAAATAATATACACAATTGATTGACATTTTATAAATATACTGCAAGTACTGTTTCCTATTTTTTATTTTTATTCTCTATATTAAATTTATGATGTTATGCAATTGGCTGTAGTTTTTGTTTTTCAATGCTTCATAATATTCCATGATGTAAATGGAATACATATCATTTAAATTGTCACTGTCTTGTAAACAAAGTTTTACATGGTTTCTTTTGTTATAAACATTTTTGCCCTGTTTCTATATGCTAAGGGTTTTTTTCCTCAGGGGAGAAGGATATAGTGTAAGTAAAATTTCTGGGTTGCACCAGGTACTATTCAAGTTCACTCCAGAGTAGTTGGACACTTAGTTTCCTACAGTTTCATTGCTTGGAATGCTCATCAGTTTTAGAACTCATTGTCGAGTTCTAAAAAAAGGTACTCATTGGGATTTCTAGCAAAATTTTAACTTTGCACATTAATTTGGAAGAATCAGTATCTGTGTAATATAAGCTTCTGTCATTTTGGAATATAACTTTTTGCCTCTTCACGAAGTGTTTTCATAGTCTTGAACAATTCTCAAGCCAATTCATATGCATTGCATATTTTGTTGCTATTGTGAATGAACTCTTTTTTAAAAGGGTAATTTTTAAAGCCAAAAATTTACTGTATTCTTATGTTGACACTGAATTTAAGTAGATTAGTGCCCCCAAAAGATGGAAAAATTGTTAAGAACAAATAGCTGAGCACATCCATAGCATTATCTAAAATGTCAAATAAAAGGTCAGCATTGAAATTAAATTCCAGTACCATCATAAACACGGCTGGTACCCTGCATGTGATCTGGCCCACTCTCCAGAAGTCCTGGGTTTTTAAAGTCACATTTGAAAGGCTAGGACCAGGTAGGACCATGAAGTATCTGAATTCTCATATAGAACAGTAGACAATTGGGACCCCTAACCCCAGGGCACTTTTTACAATCTTGCAACACTTTAGAAGCTTTCCTAGAGGTGATAAGAACAGTGTTTCACCCTAATCATAAGCTCAAAAATGAAGGATACAGGAGAATGGGAAGAAGATTAATGTCCTACCTTGGTGTTCTCCCTTTCTGTCTATGCACCCATTGCCTCGTCAATACCATCATCAGGGACCTATGGTGGGCCAAGGGTTAAAAGACTGTTAAAAAATGAAGAGGGCATGAATAGAGCCTAGGACACGGGAACATACAGGTGAAAAATGATTAATAAGCATGCAGAACAAAAAAACAACTCAGTGCTACTAATGAGAATGTTCTTTTTCCATACTATTCTCAGATACATTTAATGAGATGCCTATCATAGATGATGATGATGATGACTGATGATGATGATAGATAATAAATAGAGAAAGATGATGGCATATAGATAGCACTGGAGACATTTTAGTTTCTATGTCACTCTGAATTGCAATAATGTACAACGTTTGTGCTACTATAACTGGATAGAAGACCCTTTACAATACCACTGAGTCATGACAGTCAAAAAGCATCCCATGATTTCTCTGGGGGGTCCTTCAGTCCTTATCCACTGTCCCCCACTTCTTACTCAGTCTTCTCAATAGCACTTTCCTTCAAAAGATGGTAAGTTCCCAACTCTAATTAAATACTCTTTGCCACGACACAGTAAGCTGCTTCTCTGACCTTTGAAAGGAGTAAGTGAAAAGCTCAGGACTCTATGTACTTGTGAAGCTCGTGTACTCAGGATTAATGTGACCGCTATTAATAAGGGGGGAGGGGGAAAGAAGCTTCTCCGTCAGTCCCTCTGGCTTACTGTTGTAGCGTGACACTTGGGGTGAGATGTAGGGAAGGAGAGATTAGCCTGTTCATTTGTCGCTTTGTGGTGCATGTTATTAAAACTCTAAATACAAAAGATATACACACAGTCTGAAAGATTAAAAGTAAATTGCAAGCCATTTTGATTCTTCAGAGGGAATTAATAGTATCACATTCCTTAATGTTTTATAGAGAGTAGTTCCATAAATATGATCTCTTTTAAATCCCACAACAACCCAGTCAAGTAGGCTGAGCAGGTAACATTATTCCCATCAAATCCGCAAGTCTTAAGTCTAGAGGGAACTTGAACACCTATCCTGCAAATAAGAATATAAGCTCAGAGAGGTTAACTGAGGTCACAAAGCTGGAAGAGAAGAGAATGGAAAACCTACTTTTGAATCAGCTGTTGCCTTTTTTGGTACCATAAAACCTCTTCCTTTTCAATATGGAAAGCCGAAAGTGGCTATTTCGATGTAACAACTCTACCTGGAACAAGAAAGGAAAGAATGTATGACAAATGTTCAAGAGTTTCCATTGTAGAATGTCTCTGTCTTTAGACTGTTCTAGATAAGATCCTCATATTCAAGATTATGAGAATGTGAGGTACAGAACCATTTAAGCCTCCAGTGGTTTGTGTGCCATTATTACAGCTGACAGGGGAACATCCCTTGATTCAGCCTGGCCAACTCAAAGGAAAACTGGTTCCCAGTACATCTTACTTAGTCTTTCCCAGGGGATGTCTAAGTCTGTAATTCCAACCTCCCTGAGAATAAGGATGCTATCACTGAGACTGCCAACGTGTCCCAAAGGCACTTATGTTGAGCATTTGGTTCCCATTTAATATCCCTACTGGAATGTCGTGAAATTTTAGGAGGTGGGGCCTTTTTGCATGAAGTAGGCCATTGGGGTATGCCCATGCAGAGTACTGGGAACTCTCTCTCTCTCTCTCTCTCTCTCTCTCTCTCTCTCTCTCTCTCTCTCTCTCTCTGCTTCCTGGGTGCCATGAAATGAGCAGATTTAGTCCATAACCCACTCCCTGCCCTGATATTCTGCCTCACCACAGGACTGACATGCCATGAAATGACCATGAGCTTAAATCTCCATAACTGTGACTCAGAATGTATTTTTCTTTCTTAGAAGTTGATTTATTTGGTATTTAGTCACAGCAACAGGAAGCTGATTAACATAGATCATTACTCAAGCTAACTGTGATACTTAGGCCTTCAATGAGTTCAAATTTTTAATATCTTATATTAGAACAAACTCCACCTAGAACAGAACAAAGAGTAACAATTTTTCCCTAGAATCAAGGTCGTTGGACATATTCAGAGCAAGAAAAGCTCTCCAGCCCTAACCTTCAAGGGCCAACCCTTATGTGAACCCATCCGATGTACTGACAAGACTAGAAACAAGGTAAGAACGGAGCAAGGAAGGGAGTTGGGGACCTTTTATTTCATCAGGAGATTTCTGTGTCTACTCTCATTAAGCAACTGACATGGGAAATGCAAAGGTGAGACAGGTTGCCCAGAGACGCTACCCCAACCTCCTTCACCTGGCAAGGTAGCGCAGTATGTACCACCGTGCTAAGCTCCTTACTTGGCAAGCCCTCAGCCATTTGGAACAGACAACTGGGTCACCATGTCCCTGCGACATCAAGACTGTTCAGACACCAGAGCAAGTAAGACAGGAATTTGATCCAAAGATTGGTTTTGGAGAACCGCACTCAGACTGGAAGGCTGAGCCCCTGAAAAAGATCTGTCTCGCCAGCTGGCCAAAATAAATATGTGCAAAAATAAAAAGAAAGGGGAGAAAAGAAGATTATGAATAGTTTTTCAGACATGCAATTTTAAACCTAAGTCCAGATATGCACATTAGAAAAAAAAAGTTCCTTAGTTATTTGAACTATTTCAACTCTAAAAACATCTTGATTTTACCTTAAATTTACTTTGATTAAAAACAAGTGAGAAAAGGTATGATAAAAGTCTGTTATTCTGTATATTAAAACACATTAATATAAAAGCAAAATGCACTTTAATTGATCGTTATTGACATAATACAAACATAAATACCTTCAATACTCTGGACAGTAGTATTAACTCTTTCATGAACTACTGAAATTCACATCTGCCTTTTAAAACCTATTTCTTATATACAGGTCAATTTTTTTCAACACTAATTTGAACAAATATATTAAATTGTTACTATTTTATACTGCATTACTGGTTCAAAAATTCTTGGTTTTTATGTTTACAAAAGAAAAGAAGAAAGTAAGATTCCTCAGGGACAATAAGGTTTATAAGAAACTTGACTGTTTACAATGCTAATTTCCATGTAACTTCAAGAGTGCATTTCCAATGTGAAGAGGTACCCTAACTTACGGGTAAGCATTAAAAGAAGATAAGTATTGTTATGTTTTGGCTTCTAATAAATATGGCCATATTGTTGCATTCTGAAATGGTAATGTGTATGGGTTGTTTTCAACAGCACAGTCTCAAAGACATAAGGGAAACACATTTTTATGAGTAATGCGTTAATTATTATGTGCCAAAAGTGTAACAGAAATGGTATTGTTAGTAAGTGAGCCATTTAAAAGTAAAGTGTCCAACAGTAAAGAGATAATTCTTCCAAATCCCATAATATTATATGAAATGGAAAAATGATATTCTTATAATGAACTGCTACACTCAATTGTTCAGTGTCTGGGGCTTTGTAGGGTGGAGAGTTTACAATCTGTACTGTCATCCATATCGTAAATAGCTTTTTAATGACACTGTTTTTCTTTGGTTAAATTGTGTTACATAAAAACTTCACAGAGAAATGAAGAACATAGTAATGACCAAGACGTGGATAGTTCCCAAAATCTTTCTGTAGACTTGCCAATACACTCATTTCCCTTACTAAACACATTTTCAAAGAGGCCCTCTATCCTTTCTGATGAGTATCTTATAAGAATCACAATTGTCATGAAAGAGATCTTATTAACCAAGGAAGTCCATATCCCGCATAAGCCTCACACATTAAATATTGCACAATCAATTCACAAGGGAGCAGTAAGGATCAATATTCCAAGTACGGTAGTCTCAAATAAGCTTAAATGAATGTTTTTATATTTGTATAGTAATGACACACTTTAAACCCTAAATTATAGGTAAACATTTTAATACAAGGTATACAAACACTTTCCCTTACTTGCGACAATTTATTTAAACTATTAATTATGCCTTTGATGCCTAATCCATGCTGACATTATATACAAATGAAAGTCAAAGTAAATACACCACTATTTAAGTACTACATAGCATAACTAATTTTCCATATCAAAGGGCATTTTCTCCCTTTCTATTTCAAATTTAAATACATTGGAAAAGTACTCAGGAATATCATTCTTTAAGTAACCATCCCAGGTTACTATTGGATGCTAAATTTTTATAACCAAATAGCTAAAAATATGTTGATTTGAAAACTCTGAAGTCAAAGCTATTTGACAGGGAATGAATAAGAAGAAATATCAAAGGCAAATTCACTCACGAGTTGAGGCTGCATCTACATTTCATATTTTTTAGTTATGTCTTTTTATATACTCACCCACATCAACGGAGTCTGGTTTTGTAGTAAAGTTCAGATTAGCTGCATTTTTCCAACACCAAATGACATGTAATGCCCGTATAATAAGCTCCTTTGATCATGATTACAATCTCCCAGCAGAACTCCCAATTATCATGAATTTCTTGTTCAGATATTTTAATAAATTTGTAACCACAAAAACATTTACGCCGATCTGTGTAATATTTTAGGTCCTCCTTTTCGGTAGGCATTCTCAAATTTGAAAAAGCACCTGCAGGTGCTCCTGGGAAGGACTGAGCTGACTCCTGGGAAGGACTGAGCTGACTCCTGGGAAGAACTGAGCTGACTCCTGAAATCTTGAATGACTGTCGTGCATCTAAGCAAAGCAGGACTGCCAGTCAAGGAAAAAGACTTTTTAGAGACAAATACAAAAATATATAGACAAAGAGTAAAAAATATTCCTACAAAATCAGCAAAAATTAACTTCACTTAATGGAGTGTTCTGTGGATTTTAATAAGCTTTAAAAAAAACTCATCCCAAACTCAATCTATTTTGAAAGCAAATAATGACAATCGTTCCTGGAGAGACAAATCCTTGAAAGGCCTTAGTCGTCGAACTCTAATTAGAAAGAATGTAATGCACGTTCACCACTGAAGTATTTACTCACCAATCAAACACGTGTTGAGCATCAGCAAAGCACCTCCCTCTACTCTCTACTCTCAGGAAAGGAAGAATTTAAAATGCACAAACATTTAAACTGTTAATCTTGAAGTATAATAGGAAAGATGAAACCTAGTTTTCTCAAATACAAGTAACTGAAGACAGGAGAAATGGCACGGCAGTTAAAGCACTTGCCTTGCCTGAGTGTGATTACCCAGCATCACATAAAGCTGGGTGTGGCGACACATGCCCGTAATCCCAAAACGCAGGAGGCTGAGACAGGAGGATTGCCATGAGGCCAAGACCAGCCTAGGCTAGCTAGTGAGTTCAGGACCAGCCTGGGCTACAGACCAAGATCCTACAGAAAGAAAAAAAAAAAAAAGAAAAGAAAAGAAAGAAAGAAAGAAACAAAGAAAGAGAAAGACAGCCAGCCAGATGAACCACTATTCAAACACAAGTAACTGAACACCCACATAGAATGGAATTAGTGTCCTTAAAGATGTAAAAAGCTGGGGTGAGTGCAGAACAGACAGGTGACAATCACTTGTGTGAATGAAATGCAGCCTTGTGTTGGAGGTAGGGCTGCCAGAAGAAGAATGATCTGGGCTGAGAATACAGAAATGGAAAGTGAGAAATCACACACACACACACACACACACACACACACACACACACGGATGTGCCGCTAGACCGCCGGATACTATGTTTCATTTATATTTGTACAACTAAAACAACTAAAGGAGAGCGGGAAAGCCCTTGTCACCTTGACAAGATACATACGTGCATAAAAGGCTCAACTCCATTGGAAACCTTAAATTTTGCACGTATACATATCAACAAAATGGGGGGGGGGACAACTAACATTATACATCTCATGGCACATCTAGTTACAAAGTTTTTCGGGACCTCAAAGTTAGCTTTGAACTTCTCTAAATGCCAGATGTGTCAAAGTGAGAACTGGGAGCCAACACCAGTCCTTGTGTCACCCAGAAACTTGATGGAAATGCAAGTCGTGGGTCTCAATCCAAGGTCTGCTGCATCTAGGCCTCTGGGCAGGGGCCACAGTGACACTCTATAAGGTAAAAAGCCTTTCACACATAAATTTGACAACCAGAGGCCCAGACTTTCTCTGCTTCAGTTTAGATAAGAATCTTTTGGGGAGCTTATTGAAATGCAGATTCCTGGGTTCAGGACCCCCCCCCCCCAGATGTGAGTATAGTCAACAAGGGGCCTAAGGTATGTATTTTTAATAAGAATTCCCGTCTATTCCGATATCGGTGGATTATGGGTGCCATTTTGAGAACCACTGAGTTATAGTTTCATAAGAGAAAATGAAGGAGGGGGGAGAAAACAGTCAATAAAGGGAGGTATGAGAGGGGAAAATGTAAGATAGCTCAGTGCTCATCAGTATGAAACCATCCAGTCAGGAAAGGGTTTGATTCTGAATGCTCTGGAAAGAAAATTAGATCCAGAAAGCTGATACCTAAGTAACTCACACATTTCATAAAGTTTGATGGACAGTTCCACAAGGATTTTTCAATAGCCATAAACAATTCCTCTTTTATAAGAGGTCTCTGAGTATGACTCCTCTTGACATTACAAGTGTAGAGAAATTACTTGAGTTCTTCCCTGCTTGATGCCTACGAATTCAATAAGCCACTGCCGTTTCTAAAAGACTGTCATTTATTGCCTGTGGGTCACAGGAGAGCTTAATAGCAGAAATTACTCTTAAAGCCTTTCCTGTTTAGAGCACTAGGTCAGCATTAACCATCTCCTCTTGGAGATTCCCTTTTTCCTATGAACTTTCAGGGATAAATTACAGAGTGACTTCGTACCCAAAAAATCAGAGTTCCAGCTCAGGAGGAGCTACAGTCCTGCCACATCCTGAGGTTAATTGTTAGGTTTTAAAGTCGAGTTTTATCCTCTTATCTTCTCATTTTAAAACGAGATTGAATCATTGACTTGATCCAGGTTATACTATGTATAAAACATGAAGCTTTATTGACCAACATCTCTTTTGTGCAGGACTGAGGCTGGTGTCTCAAGCCCTATGAGTTCAGGATCCTGGAAAAATCCCACTGTGTGGTGGTCACATTTTTCTATTCTTGTCTGCATATGTGACCTTAGCATATTACACAGCCTATCACCACTTCCTTTTTCTCCTCTATAGAACGATTTTATTAATCATAATAACTTCTTTAGTTACAGTAATTAAAGAGATAATATACACACAGAATTTAAAAAGGCATTGACAGTGTTTAAGTACTCTATATTTATTATTCCTTGTATTTTATAGACCACTGTATTAGTAATGTATTAGTTACTGGGACAAAATACTTGACATTTGTAATTTAGAGGGGGAGAGGTTACCTTGACTCAGGTTTAGTAGGTTTATCCCATGGTTGGCAGCCTCCAAAGCAGAATGACGTGGGAGGCAAGCACGATGAGGGGAGAGCCGCTAATCCCATGACAGCCAGGAAGTAGAAAAAGAAAGAATGAGCTGGGGACAAGAATACACTCTTCCAGGTCAATCTCTCAGTGACTTGTCTCTTCGCTGGAGGCTCCTTATTATGTACACATGAGATTTGGGGGATGCATTTTAGGTGTAAACCTCACCATTTGACCCTGGCCCCTAAAACACCAACATTTTCTTCTCATCATGTAAAATGCACTTAGTCCATCATTCACAGTTGCTGACATTGCAACAGTTTCAATATTGCTAAAAGAACAAGTCGAAAGTCTCCTCTGATACTCAAAACAAACTCTTCACTATGATTCTCTATAAAAATCGCAAATAAAATTATTTATGTCCGACATGTAATGGTATAGGACAAACAAATGAGAGAAATGGGGGAATAAAAAACTAAATCAAACCAAATCAAGTCTGACACCTGGCAGGGCAAACATTAAATCCTGTAACTTCATGTCCAGCCTTCAGGGCAGGTTTTGAGGAGACGAGAGTTCCAGAAGGTTTGGGTAGCCTCACCCCTAAGGCCTTAGTCATTACTACCTTCCTGGCCTCTCTCTTGGGCAGGCCGTTGCCTTCTATAGTTTTTCTTAGCAGATATTCAGCAATCCTGGCCATTTCCTGGGGTCTCTGTGACCATGGTTCACCCTCACAGATGTCTTTACTGCCCACACAGGGGTGCATTCCCAGACCTTTGGAAACCTGGATGGAAGCAACCACGATACCACAACTCTTACCTTCTTCATGCCTATAAAACTAGCACCAAGTGGATAACACCAAGAAGTAGCCTGATGTTCTTGTAGTCACCTCTGTGTTTCCAGATAGCTGGACACTTTCATAGCAGACCTGAACAACAGGGCATCCAGGGGCTCTCTTCTCAATGCAAAGTCTTTCAAAGGAGTTTAGTGCCCTACACCCTAGAGTTTGTAATGGCAGGTCTGCCCTCAAGACTTTATCTTTCCTGCTGTTCTGATGCAAACCACTTGGTTTATCTTCAACCATCTTTCAGCAACCACACTTTCCTTGGCCTCAACATACATTTTGTCTGCTTCCTATTTGACAAAGCTACAACTTTTTCCCACAATTTCCAAATCTGCTTTTTTTTTGCTCCAGATTCTTACTATAGATCTGCCTTAAAAGGAGTCAGCAAGTGCCTCTTCCACAGCCTGGATATTACGTTGCCTTGAAATTTCTTCCACCAGTTTAAGTAGTGTGTCACCTTTAAATTCAACCTTACAGAAAATCTTAGGACATGGGAAAAACATAGATAAAGTTTCTTGCCAGAATTTAAGTAACATGCATGATCTCTAGTCTGGATTCCAGTGTAATCCTCATTCTCAATTGAAACTTCATGAATCTGGCCTTTGCTATCCCCATTTCTGCCAGCATTCTGATCTTCTGATTCCATTAGAATGTCCTTTGCAGAATGCCTTTAGCATTTTAAGGCACCTCTATCTGTCATCTCCAGGCCATTCCCAACCATCCTGCACATCTTTTCTAAAAGCTTCAAAACCAGATGATCAGATACAATTACAGCGACAATCCCATTCCTGATAGCAATGTTCTGTACTAATCATTTTCCCTTTAATAGGACAAAATAGTCAACATCCACAACTTAAAGGAGCAGATTTGTATTGTGGTTGGTGGCGTCAGTAGGTTCAGTCCATGGTAATGATTCCACAGCATGGTGGTAGAAATGGTGGAGAACAGTTGCTCACTCTATGACACCCAGAAAACAGAAAGAGAAAAGAGGAGGCAAGGATAAAATCACACTCTTTCAGACAGACCTCTAGTGACTCATCCCCTTCCAGTCCCCACTTCAAAACAAAAGAGCTTTGAAGGACATTTCAGATCTAAACTATAACAAGAATACACTGAATCCAAGTAAACATGATGATACTTGAAATACTAAATAAAAATGCATGCAGCATTTAACATTCTATATGAAATGACTTAAGTCTTCATCTAAGGATGATCCCAGCTTATGACGATCTTACTTACGACTTTCACCTTTATTATAGTGTGAAAGCCTTATGTGTTCCACGGTAATGAGGCTTTGGATTTTGAATTTTTCTCTTTTCCCAGGTGGGTGGCATGCGATTTAATCTTCCGCCACAATGCTAGTGTGGAGATGCACTTCCGCCCAGCCACAGAATTACAAGGGTGAACAACTCTGCCGCATTCTGTGTTGCTACCCCACTAGGCCAACATTCCGTGTTTCAAGTACATTTTCAACTTAAACAGTATTTCCAACTTTCAGTGTGTTTGCCAGAAATTAAGGATATAATTCCATTGTAAGTCTAGTAAAATCTGGTGAAGAATTACATAAGGTTTAAAACACAACCTAAACATTAACAACATTTTTCCTGTTTCATAGGCATTTGCATCTGACAGTGTTCCTGAAATGATGTTTCTCAGATTTCTTATGTTGTCTGAATTTTTAGCATGACTTCATCTTTCAGCGCAATGAACCAACTAATCTCTTGGAGTCAAGTTTCTTCATTTGAAAAGTAGGCTAAACATCCTTAGCCATTAGAGAAATGCAAATCAAAACATCACTAAGAATCTAGCCCCAGAGAGAATGGTGTATATCAAGAACTCAGGCAGCAATCATTGCTGGAGAGACTGCGGGGGAAAAAGGAACCCTCTTATACTGCTGGTGGGATTGTAAACTGGTACAATGACTATGGAGGGCGGTATGGAAATTCCTCAAAAAGCTGAACATAAATATCCCCTTCAATCCAGCAATACCTTTCCTGGGAATCTTTCCAGAGAGTTAAAAGCACCATATAAAAGAGATGTATATATACCTATGTTCATAGAAGCACAACTAACAATAGCTAAAACATGAAAGACACCACAAAACTGTGGTGTATGTACGGAACAGAGTGCTACTCATCTATAAAGACAGACAGGTTTGAGGCTTTTGTAGGTGAATGGACCCAACTTGAGACCACCATCATGCTTAGTGAAGTGAGTCAGATACGGAAGGGTAAATAGTGAACGGTTTCTCTAACATGAGAAACTGAGAATAGAGTCACTTCATAGAACTAAGTGAGGTGGTTATTGGGAGTTCAGGGTAGAGGGAGGGAATGGGAGGGTAGAGGAAGAGGGGAAGGGTTTGTAATTCTGACACCATATATATGCACACAAAATACTTAAGTTCAGTGTAAGCATTATGCATTATGTATCATGCATATACATGTGTGTGTCTGTGTGTATACATATGTATATACGATATGATATGATACAGGGAAAATAGGCTAAACAACCCAAGGGAGACTCAAGAGGCAGCTGTGACGCTGTAGTGATGGAGGCCGCCCTTGTATTGCAGTCCTCAGCCCTGGAGCACCAGCACTAGCTTGTAGGTCTTTGGTGCATTCTGAAGATACCACCCACAGAGGAGAGGTGTTTGTGTGCTTTACTGCTAAGATGTATGTGCATTTTTTTTTTTTTTTGAGACAGGGTCTCGCTCTGTGGTCCAGGCTGGTCCTGAATTCACTTCAGAGCCCAGGCTGGCCTTGAACTCACGGCAGTCCTCCTGTCTCAGCCTCCCGAGTGCTGGGGTTACAGGCGTGTGCCACCACGCCCACCTTATGTCGTGCTGGGGAATCAAACTCCAGTACTTAGTGCTTGGCTTAGCGCTTGCTCAAGTGCTTTAACTGCTGAGCCATTCCTCCAGCCCCCTGTAAGTGCATTTTTAAAGTTTATAAAACGGAGCTGTATCTTTTACAATGAAGAAAAACAAAGTGTGGAATTACTTTTCAGTTGAATTACTGAAACTTCTCTCTCCTTTCTTCCCTCTCCACACCCTAACTTCCACTCTCCCTCTCAGGCTCAAGCAAAATTGATGGCCCTTGATACTCGCTCACCTGGTGCTAAAGCTGTTTCAGAAACCACCGAGGAAAGCTCTATGCACAAAAAGCATTTTCCCAACCACACTACAAGGAGAGATCTAGTATACTAAACTATTTCCTAGACTGCCAAGTATTTTCAATTCTGATTCTTCTCCCACCTTGTCTACTCCCCAACAAAGATCCAATATAGTGAGCACAGAGCTTAAGAATTGAAAGCAGAAGGTGCAATACTAGAGAAGTCAGTATCCTGGAGAGATGGGGATTCTCTGAGGAGCTATTACACATCTCATACATTATTCAGGGTAAATTACACCCAGAAAAGTTGTGTTTAGATGTCTCTCACATTTTAAAGGCACGGCTCTATTACAGAACTTGTAAATTTTCTAAATAGGACTCCCAGACTCTAATAAAATCATTGCTCCACCATTTTTTAGAGAAAGAAGACCATATCTCTAATTTTGTGTAATAAAACAATTTAAGTTAGACACTAAAATTATTACCTTGGTCTTCAAATTAAAAAGACAAATAGAGAAATTTATTCATGGCTTACAAAGCAAACATATTTAAATGATGGTCTCCTCATCTAATAAATTTAGAATATTGTGATTTATAACAAACTTCAAGAAACACTGCTCTGGAACATACAGAATGTTATAAAACATTAAATTTAAAATATTAGGTTAAAATCCTAATTACTTCTTCTTTATTTAATATCATTGAAGCCAAACTGGTTCATAGATTACATGGGTCTCTAAGAGACAGTTATAGAAAAATACAACTGCTGGCACAAAATAATTGGGGTCTTTTCTGTATATCTTAGGACTGTATCACTAAATCTGTACTTCAACATCATGTAATAATATATATATATATATATATATATATATATATATATATATGCAATATATAGGATTATATAACCTAATAATCAACTGAAGTAAAATTAAGGAGCATATTTATACTTTGAGTATAAATGCTGCTTTTTCCACTTCATGACTTATTACTGTTAAGTAATGGTTTTAAAACTATATGTCTTATCAATATAAACTACCCATCTCCCAAGACTCCTCTCTCTTAAAATTACTCTAAAAAATATGAGTCATGAAATTGGGAGATACACTGAGATGAATTTTTAAGTGACTATTTATTTCTTTTTATTACAGTCTTTGAAGATCTTTATACCGTCAGAGAAGGAGGAGCTCTAAAGTAAAGGAAACTTCACAAAGTCACATACAAACTAAAATTTTCTTCCTTTGCAAAGAAAAGTATAGCCCTGGGAAGATTAAAATACATCAATAGAAGCTCACGTCCTATGGTTTTCTTGGAAATATAAGTGACTAAGATCATTTCTAATGAATCTGAGGAAAATACATCTTAAAAATACAGTAGGTTTTTCCTGAGCTGGTCGTAGTGCAAATGTGAAACTGAAACGTCGTTTGGGGAGGATCCGTCTGATCGAGCAAAGGCTCTGGAAGACCCTATCCTGGCAGCTCTTGCTCAGAGTCCACTGTGCGTGCTCAGGGAAAAGGTGATGCGGATCTATCGCACTTGTAAATGCTGTCCAACAAACTAACTTGGAGAGGGGTAAGAATTTTATATTTCCTTCTAAAACAAAGATATGCTCAATTTTTGAAAGAAAAATCAGAGAACACAGATGTGTCAAAAGAAAAAATAAAAAAGGATCATTTAAACCTCCTGACGACTTCTGTCAATAAACCTCATACCTACAACCTCATCTCCACAGGTGCTCATTGTTAAAGGCTGGTGTGTAAAAACCATATAAGACTCTCCACGAAAATGTGACAGACTATATTCTGAATTAGATAATTTATTTGATAGTGAAAAGAAATCTTACTAAATATTTTATTTTATATATCCATATGTAAAACTATATTATCACTAGTAGTTTTCTTGGATAAAATAGGACCAGGAACAGAAGTAATTGAGTTACTTTATGGTTTAGAGATTAAAGCCATAACAATGTTATGCTCTACTTACTTTATAGATATTTACCCACTAATAAAAAGTTAAAAGATCAGCATGTTCCTATCCACTGTTCAGAACATCTGTTTAGCAGACACAGCCAGGAACATGCATGTGAATGTTTGCGCTCTGACCATTCCTAGGTGCAGTACACACCATGCTCTTTGGACTGGTGTAAGATTTCTTAGGAAAGGATAGCAATTAAAAACGTGCTGCGGTCTCTTTATATACTTCATTGGATTACAACTTGATTATATATCATCACTCAATTATAAAGATTTCAATGATGAGGCTGAGCTATTGATACATCCTGACTTCAGACAACATACCCACATCACCAAGAAAGAGTTCTGCTTTTAGCTACTTGCTAACTTATCCTTGGAATAGGTCGTTTTTACAGCCCCCTGTTGAAGTCTGACTAATCTCACCCATGATGTCTTCATTTTTAGCTTTTATTAAATATGAATCTTATCTCTAGGCAGCCATGTATGTATGTGTGTATACATACCTGCATGTATTACACATCATGAGAGCTGTGTTGCTACTAACGATCTCTTTGCCATGTAGGAGCGTGCACTTGCTTAGAATCTCATAGTGTGCTCTCTCGATGATGTAAATAAAAGGCAAAACACACATTTGTAGTGTTTGGGTCATAACGTCCTATGTGAGTGACCAGGCTTTTCTTTTTATTAGAATAAGCATACCAAATTGTTACAAAGCACCTGCCACACGAGTACTGTTAATGACAGATCCGTGTGTAGGAAGGCATAAATCTTGCCCTTGTAGAATTTCCATTTCACTGACAAAAGTGATCTTTAAACACATATACATAGGGACCTGCCTGAAAGCCATCTGAGGCCTGGGTCTTTCCCAAGCCATGCCAGATACTCCCAGAGTCCTTCCCAGGCCCCTGGCACTTGTGCACCTCCATACACCTGCCCAGAAGCCATCAGAGGCCTACGTCCTTCTAATACTGTGCCAGACCCACACAGAGGCCACCCAAGGCCCAGATCTATTGAACACCATGATGGATCTCAGCCTGAAGCCCTACTAGGCTGACCCATCCATCTAAAGGCCACCAGGACCAGCTGGAAACAACTCAAAGACAAAGAGGAAACCACCAGGATCAGTAGCTGATTAGAATTTACAAGATTATGAGATCCAGCACCGTGAAATGCTTGCACCCAAATAATACATGGGGGGAATAACTGATTTTTTATTTTGATATTCTGTGTTTTGATTTGTGTTCTGTTGGGTTTTGGTGCTGTTGTTCTTGCATTTCTTTATCTTTCTTTGGTTTAGGTTCTTAGTTTTTGTGAAACTGAGCAAGTTTTCTTAATTTTTTTCTCTATTTCTTTGTATACTCTTTGTTTCTGTTTTTCTTTCTTCTTTTCCTTCTAGTGTTCATGTCCCCTTCCTCCCCTTTCCATCTCCTCTGTCTCTTTATCTGCTAGCTCCAGAATCTTTCCTCTCTTGATTACCTATCTAAGCATAGTATCATAAATATCTCTACAGATCTGGAAATGACACTCTCTCCCCTTCACTCTCAGCTCTCTGTGGCTCATCTGAATTTTACTGACAGAGCTTTTCTCTATCTGTTGCTCTCTGGATGGGGAAGGAATACTGACAGATCTTTCACTATCTTGGGAATATTCTACTGCTTTCTGTTTATCTAAAGCTAATCTCTAATTACAGTCTTATCTCCCTTTACTCCAATTCTCTTTATATGTATAACAGTTGAGAATCAAAGACTTAAGACTATATGGATATAGTTGAGACTTATTATCTGTATACTACTCAGCTTGTAATAAATTAGTAACATAGTCTGTGTGTGTGTATATATATTAGTATCAACAATATAACGGCGCCATAAACAAATCCCTTTAAAAAACAACCGTGCAATGTGTACAGAAACCACCATAAGTAGTTTAGATTATAATAATAAGGCTAGAAGGGGAATGAGTTTATGTATCAATATTTGATTAACGTAAGTATATAGCTAGTGGGAGACAAGTATAAATACAAATACACCTCGCTTTACTAAAAAAGGGTGTAGTGGCTGAACTTATTAAGAGTGGGCAACCCATATGGTTTGGGTTAGCCTATACAAGCAATATAAAGCTCTCTACTATTTTATTACCTGGGTTATATTACTGATATCAATAGTACACTTTAATAAGTCACAAGAGGTTATGTTAGATATATAGTGAGGGTATACTGCACCTATTAATGTTGTCGGTATAGTGGTTATAGTGTTAATTTAGCTACTAGGATCTACCAGTGAGTTATTAATACTTGACAATATTATAAATGTAAACCACTTTGATCAAAGTTTGGATGCTAAAGATTTCCATATCCAAGATAAGCTAGCAAATATTCCAGCTATGAACTGTGCATAGTTCTATATTATGAGTCTTCTGCACCAAAGAGTAGAGGAGATTAAAGTCTCAACAAAAGGCTGGCCATTGAGAGTATCTTTAAAATTAATAGCTAAATAAATTTAAAATAGTTATAAATTCTATAACTGGAATGAGCTCCCAATAACACTTAAGGCAAATCCATAAACCAAATCTCTGGAATAGAGAAAGTCTATCAATAATACCTGAGCTTCAACTCACTGCAACAGAACCATGGGGAAACAATGTACTAAATTACCTACAAAAAGGCCAAACAGTCCAGAAACTGATACCAGGCATTTGAAATTGCAGAACCAACAAATAGCAAAAGCAGTAAAGAAGTTAATTTTTGGGCCCAGAATTTCACACAGGACATAAAAGAGATGTACAGAGAGCTCAAAGTAGACATAAAAGGAGCAGGGGGAAAAATGAAACACTGATTAGAAGTTCAAGGAATGTGAAGAAGAAACAAATAGATAATGAAGGCAGTTCAAGAAATTAGGGAACAATTAGGCAGAGATATAGAAACAATAAAAACAAAACTACAAGAAATGAGAAACTCACAGGAAAAACTAAGTAACTAGCTTGAACACCTTGAGGAGAGATTATCATATCTTGAAGATAAACTGGATATACAGTCGATGAAGACTGTAAAACAAAACAAAGACCTGGAAAGACCAGGCTACAACAAAGACCAGGCTACAACAGCTGATGGATGATGACTCAAAGAGAAACCACCTCAGAATTATGGGAGTACAGGAGCAAACTAAGGACAGAACAAAAGGCCTAAAGGATGCATTGAATGAAATTATGGAAGAAAATTTCCCAAATCTAAGGAAAGAAATGAACATTGAACTGCTGCAGGTATATAAAACTCCAAACAACTCTGACCAGGAAAGAACTTCCCTGAAACACGCCATAATTAAAATCCCAGTGACCCAACACACAGAGAGAATATTAAAAGCTGTAAGAGAGAGTCAGTGGTTGACTTACAAAGACGAGCCCATTGGGATAACTGCAGATTTCTCATCACAAACCCTAAAGGCCAGGAGATCATGGAGCAATATCATCCAAATGATAAGAGAACATAAATGCCAACCCAGACTTCTATATTCAGTGAAATTATCTCTCAAAATAGATGGAGAAATTAAAATTTTCCATGATAAAGAAAACCTAAAGAAATTCACATCCACCAGACCATCACGGCAGAAAATACTTAAAGGAACCTTATACAGAGAAAAGGAGACCAATGGTACAAAACTTCTCTGTGAAAAGGAAACAACACGAAGAAGAAAATGAAGAGAATAGAGAGTGAATACCAAATAATACCAAAGCATCATAAAGATAGCAGGACACACCAAACATATCTTTATAATATTGAGCATTCATGGTCTTGCCTATCAAGACACAAACTAGTGAACTCGATCAAAAAACAAAGCCCCACAATTTGCTGCTTACAAGAGACACACTTTACCTATAAGAGAACATACAGACCGATTTTTTGATTTGCATTTCTAATGGCTTACCTGAAGTTCAGATGTAGCCAACTGCCCTGTATTTTGATTTACTAAATCTGCAAATGTTCATGCCACCCAGAACCTACTATTTCTAGCATTTCAACACCAGCAAAACTGTGCCCTGGGTATCATTGCTTTCCTTCAGCCTCAGAGGGTGGATCAGGTCAGCAGAGACTAAGTCACATGAGCAACTCTGTTGACTACAAACACGTGTGAGAGACGAAACTTCCAGCTTTTCAGTTCCAGTTTCATGAAAGACACGCAAGAAGTCTAAAGAACATATGAGAAGGAAAGAATTCAGCATAACAATGAAATGGCATTGACTCACAGTGTTTACAATTTGTTCTTATTTAACAAATACTTAACGAGCGCCTGCTAATTGCTAGACCCTATAAGCATTAGAGTTAATATGTGACACAAAAAAGACAAAGTCTCTGCCTTCATAGAGTTTAAATTCAAGTAGAGAAAAAAACAGTTAACAAAATTCCCTGTAAATTACAGAAAGGTATAAAATTGGAAGTAAAAATTATCAGTAATCTTCCACTCTTTTCAATTCTTTAGTAAAAATTAGAAATAAAAAGCAAAGCAAAATGAAAAACATCCATTCCCTTTACCTGTCTACTAGTCTTACCTGCAGGAGACAGTCAATAAGAGCGCTCTCTCTCTCTCTCTCTCTTTCTCTCTCTCTCTGTGTGTGTGTGTGTGTGTGTGTGTAGACATATCAACTAAATAAAACCAAAAACCCGTAAGTTCTAGCAATGATGGGGACCAACAATAAACAAACTATTTTTTAAAGTTAGAATCTAGACATTTCTTTCCTTTTTTCTCAAGAGAATAGTGTGTGACTACGCTTCTGTAACCACCTAAAGTCATTTTTCCACCCACTCCATCCTCCATCCTGCCTTCATCCTGCTGTCTTTCCCCTTGTATATGTGATATAACCAACAGAATGGAGTTCATACAAGGCAGAAAAAACCTTTTTCTGTACAGTGATGAACAAATTCTCCAAGGCCCAATTTTATCAATAATGTTAACATATCTGTCTCCACTCCAGTAACATGAGGATGGAGGGAGGGCGACAAAGGATCAGAGAAACCTCTCTCAGTCTGCTTTTCTCTCTCTCTCAAACATGCAGTCAAATTTTAACTCCTGGTATTAACTCCTTTATCTAGTGGAGAGGATCCTCCACCACGTCTGACTGGCTGCATGACTGTTTTCATTCCCACCCCCCTACCCCTTTTTCTCACAGAAAGCCTCTGCTCCAGTCTGATGCATTTTTCTCACCTCTGTTTGCCCATTCAGATGTTCTGTCTTACAATTGCACGGACATTACCTTGCTCAGGATTCAGCACAAACACCTCTTCTTTGGTAATGCTGTTTTCAATTCAGATCCTCCAGAAACACTTCCTGCGATGAGAGTTTGGTTTCAAGTAGTTTACTTCAAACAAAATCCTAGCAAACTTTTGTCAAGGAACAAGGAAGGGGATGAGGTGAGGAAGGAAAAGGAAGAAACCCGCCACGAGGGTATTGAGGAGGGACTTGTGCAGTGGGTAACTGGAGCTCCATTCCAATGGGGAAGTCAGGGAAGGTCAGCCCTCAACAACAGGCCAGAAAGCTAAGCAGTTTCTCCTCATCTTCACTCCGCCATTAGGGGCAGCCATTAGGGGAAGCCTGCTCCTCTATCATAAAGACCCCAGCAGTTCTTGTCTTAATTCTGTGTGGACTGAGAGAAACATCTATGGAGGTACACTGCGAGTGTTTGCAGTAGGATGTCATCAGCATGTACAGAAACTGAGGGTGCGGGGGAAATGTAGCACTCCGGCCAGTTGGACATATTAACTCCATTATACTCTTGTGACCTTGGTTTGTGTCAGTCCCCAGCAGTGATCACATTGTTTTAAGGTGGTAAGCCCTTGTGTTCAATTAGGGGGAAAAACCATTTAATTACTAAATTGGCTTAAGCTGAGTTCCCTCAGAGAGTAGTATCTGAGGCAATTGCTGCTGAGCCACTAACTTTTCCAAGAAATTCAATCCCAGGAAATCAGGGGTGACGAGGAAAGGGGGAAGGTGTGAGGAGGAAAGACAGAAGCACCAGTAGGAAGGGTAGCCTGAAGCTGGCAACCAGTAAGTGCAACTGGTTGCTTAATCTCCTAGAAGCATCCACCAGAATCTAGATGAATTGAGCACCTGGACACTCCAACAAGAGAGGAAAAGAATTTACCTACCAACCACTTTCTCCTCCCATTCAAGCTTCATATGAACTGGAGGAAGCAAATCAGAAAGAAAAGTCAGGGAAACTTGTTATTACGAGCGAGATAAAATGAAGAAGTTCTGTGGTTCACACCAAGATCCCTGAGAAACATTTTACAAAGTACTTCAAGCTTTTGAATTTGTCATTACAAATCTTGAAGCACCAACTACAAGTGTATACAGATTTTCAGATGTGCTTATGAAATCTGAATTCATTTATACATCCTTGAAATCTAAACTAAAAAGGCAAGAAGTATTATTATAGAGAAACAAGGTGCTTGAAGTCTTTGTTAGGTGTTATTCTAGAAAGAAAAGAATACGTAAAAGAGAAACATATTAATCTGCTGGAGAAAGTGGGCACGAGGAAGACTAAAGGCCATTGTATATATTGCTTAAAGGAAAGAGGAAGGTACGTGACTTCAATTGTTTATAGTTGTCATCATATTTATTTTTTATCTAAATCCTGTTGGACATGTGGTGAGTGAGAAGGTTGATGACACTTTTTCTATGATCATAGTATCATTTCAAGGGAAATTGTTTTACTTTATTAAAAGCATTTCAACCCTTACTATTCCTTGAGAAGCACTCCCATTTAAATTCTGCATTTCATGATGAAATTCAATTTCTGAGGTATTCAAATATGCAGAAAATGATGTACAAGTTTTATAACTAATATACAACACAGACATTTTGTTAAAATGCTTTAAAGTGTGGCATAGAAGACTAAACATAATGACAACATGGAATGTAGCAAACACTTCTAAACAAATATTTTGATTTCAACTTCAGGAAGAACAGCCATGTGAAATTACAGTAGAGTCCATGTTCTCACGGAACTGAGGCATGTTCCTCAAGATCTAGTGCTTGGTTGTAGTCAGCCATTGCTTCCGCAATCAGACCCATTTTGCCCCGAACTTCTGCCCTACGGTGATAAGCTAACACATCGTTAGGCTTCAAAGACAGTGCTGCAAAGGAAAAAAAAAAAGTATGTTTACTTAAGTACCCCAAAGTAGCTTCATTAAAAAAAAAAAAACTTATAAGAAGTTTGATTTGAGAACATTTTTCTCATTTAAATCTAAAATGTTGAATCTTTCTAAGAGAAACTATCTTGGAAACCACAGCAGGGTCTCACTTTGCATTCTAGGCTGGTCCTGAATTCACTCTGTAGCCCAGGCTGGCCTCAAACTCATAGCAATCATCCTGCCTCAGCCCGCCAGGTGCCGGGATTACAGGCATGGTACCACTATGCCTGGTTTATGTGATGCTGGGAATCCAACCAGGAGAATTTTGCTTGTCAGATAAGTATTTTAACTGCTGATCTATTCCTATAGCCCTATGACGTCTTTCTTAAGAAGGCTGACAACGCTTACATATGGTTTCCGAAAAATTCTACATATTTCATTTTACCAAAACTTTAAGATATTATATGTAGGAATCTATGTTGACTACAATGAAGACATGATATCTAAGTCTATTGATTTTTATGTAAATTTACCTAGACAAATACATCTACTAACATTCTTCTTTTGTAGTCTAAAATATACAAACTGTTATAGTCTTACCAAAATAATAAATAAAAAAGTACCTATACAAAGGTCTTCCTCTGCTAGTTCATATTGCTTTAAACAGCAGTACAAATGTGCTCTGTTAAAATATATTGCAGCCCAGTAGGGACAGAGCTCAACTATACATGCGAAATCTTCTTTGGCTTCTTCATACTTCTTTAATATTATATTTACAATAGCTCGGTTCATGAGAACATACTCATTTTCTGGATCAATCTTTAAAGCCTTTGAGAAGTAGTCACTGGCCTATAAAATGTAAAAATAATAATTTGAACATATTTCAGTCAGCAGCTAACCAGAAATTTTAACCGTGTTAAGTCTTAATTTAAAATTAAGACCAGCGCCATACCAAAGAGGAAGTATTTCATGCCAGACACAGAGGCAAAGTGCCTAGAGCAAATATAAAAAGAATAAAACTGATAAAAAGTTGACCTGGTTTTTGGTTTTTCACCACGAACATCACTGTTTTATCGTTGTGAAACAATACCTGATATAGGGGAGCAGGTGACAGAGGAGCTTACTCACAGCAGGGCAGCCAGGAGGCAAACAGACACCGGAAAGGGCCACAGTTCCAGCGGCTCCCTTAAGGGCGTGGCCCCGATGACTTAGCTTCTTTGTGCTCAGCCCCACCCCCTGACGATTCTATCACCTTCCAATAGTATCACAGGCTGGTGACCACATCTTTAACACGTAGGCCATGGGAGACATTTCAGAGCCAAACTATCACACCATGTGTAGGCAACGCTTAACAACGTCATGGATAAAATGCTCTTCCTTGCCAACAAAAGATGCTCCTGCTGCCAGCCACCCAAATCTCAACTTCCAAACAGAACAACACTGAGTATACATTTTAAAAGAAGAGCAAACAAGAAGACGAAAAGCAAATTATGTAAGTAATGTTTTACATGTGAAAACAGAATAAAACCTAAACATATAAATGAATTTTTGGAGGAAGCTTCTAAAAATACCAAAAGGAACAAAAACTCACTTATATAAAAAGTTTTAAGAAAGAAAGAGAGAAGAAATCCAAAGCTCTAGGGTATTGATAATTCAACATCACTTTAGAAGATAAGAAAATAAAAATTCAGATCACTAGCTGAACCTGGTGGTACAGGCCTGTAATGCCTATGTTCTAGAAGGCTGAAAAATAGGGTTACATTTTGAGCTCAGTCTGGGAAACTTAGCAACTTAGTGAAACTCTATCTCAAAATGAACAACAACAAAAAATGAGTTGGAAGTACCCGGGTTTGGTCTCTGTTTTAGAGAGAGAGAGAGAGAGAGAGAGAGAGAGAGAGAGAGAGTTGCTGGGACAGAATACCCAACATCATAACAGAAAGGTTTATCTAAGCTCACAAATTCAGAATGTCTCAATCCATCATGGGCAACTGGAAATGGTGAAAGCACATGTTAGAGGCACAGCCACAGAAAAACTGTTCATCCCAGGCAGACAGGAAATCAAGAGGGCGAGGAAGGGTGGAACTATCACACCCAGTGACCCATCCCCTCTGACCTGATCCCACCTCCCAACAGCACAGGAAATCAATAGATTAACCCCCATGCTTGAATCGACTTCCTAATATGAAGCATTGGTGGACCTTATAGAGCCAAACCGTAATATTCCTCCCTGTCCTTGTAAGACACATGTCTAACTCCTTATGCAAGGTCCCTTCAATCCATCTCTAAGAACTGTAGTCTTAACAGTTCCAGCACTGCTCAAATGTTCAAGTCTAAAGTCTCCTCTGAGACTCTTAGCTGTGAGCTCTTGTGAAAATCAGAAAAGTTAAATACTCCCAACATATATGCACAGAATAAACTGTCCCATCCCAAAAGAGAGCAATAGGAAGACAGAAAGCAATCAGACCAAACCTAGAAAGAAAACTAGCACAGCAAACACCAAATCCTGCAGTTCCTTTGAGTTCTATAGCTTCTTTAGCCAAGCTGTGGTGTAATGTGAGCTCCAAGGTAGTTAGGTAGCCTCACTCCTACAATATTGCCTCTGGCACAACCTCCATAGCTTCTTTTTTGGGCTGGCTCCACTCACAGCCCACGGCCGTCCTCAGAAAATGATCCACATTCCTGCCATCTTTGAATTTCTGGGGTCTCCACCGCACATTCACCTTCACAACTTCAGGCACCTCTCTTTCAGGGGCACACTGCCTGGCACCTCCAAAGCCTTTTTCTGAATCTAGGCAGAAGCTTTCCTTACCCCACAACATTCTGCATGTTTGTGAAACCAGCATCACATGGATGACACCAGGACCTGTTAGTGGTTTGAGCCGTAGTCCAACTCAACTGGGCCATGGCTGCAGTGTCTCCACAGCTTGGAGTTCTTAGATGTCTGACTTCCTTGGGAATTCATTTTTCCTGGGATACCCTGCAGGGTGCTTTGAGCTTTCTTTTCAAAGGAAAGTTTTTGTCTTTGCACCCTTAAGTGATTAAAAGGTGGGGTCTTGATGTTTTCTGAGATGCCTTCAAGGCATCTTTCCTAGAGTATTTAGCATGTACTTATCATCTTTTTAATGTTAATATCTTCAACACTATGTGCTCTTTTGCTCCAACTTTGCAGTCACTCTCTTTTTGATAAAACTGCAAACTTTTTACATCTTTTTCCTCTGCAATTTTTCCTGCTTTTCGATGCAAAGCTGGCTAAAATCCAAAGGTCATACCCATCTGACAGAAAAACATTGGGTTACCTTGAAATTTCCTCCATCAGATTCAATCATCCACCATCCTCCATCTGTTTCAGGCAAAGTCTTGTTAAAGGAAGAAAATGTTGACACACTTTTTGCCAGAGTATTCCATGCGTGGTTTCTAGACCAATTGCCAATAAAACCCTCCTTCCCATATGAAACCTCTTGAGCCTAGCCTCTCCTGCACTTTTGCCAGCACTCTGGTCTTCTGAGCTCTGATTGGAACCTCCTGTCAGGCTTGGTTCACAGCTTTCTTAGACTTCTCTAGCCAGCATCTTCAAATCTTTCCAAACTCCTGCCTCAAACCAGACCCAAAGACTTCTAAATCACACTGTCAGGTAAAGTCTCGGGGATGACCCCTCTACTTCTAGTGTTGGGGCAGGGATGAAGCGCATTATTAGGTAATGTAGTGAGAAAGGTATGATACAGAATTAGTGAGAAATCAGTCAATTACTATAGATAATTCATTTTTCTTTCAGTATCTATAAATGGAAAGGTCACATAGTCTTCAGGCAATTGTCTATGAAAGTTGCTTCCTCAGACTTTTGAGAGACAATTAGATAAAAAAATTTGTACAACTTCTCTCATCCCCGGATGACAGCTATGCTGTGCTGTCATTAAGTGCAATTTAAGGATCCATTGAGATGAGGGCAGAATGACACGCACTTGTGAAGACCTTGAAGAGAATGTGCTCCCAGAGATGAGGCAGCACCAGCAGTCATCAGAAACGGAGTAAAGAAATGACTGCAAAAATTACTTTCTTTATAAAGTAACTTAGTTATTTTAACTCACCTTAAATGATCATCAATGTTACATCACAAAAGTATGACTTCCATTATTGAAGAGAAAATGTCTACCTTGGCAAAGACAAGAGAATTCAGTAAAGCCAACAGTGCAACTAACTTTGAACAACGTAGCTTTAGAGCTTCCAAAATACATTACTAAGAATATTCAAAACCCCTAAAAATTGAATAAGGCTCCTTGTCATTTAGGAATATGAAGTAATTAAAGGCCCTTAATTTTTAACAATTGGTCTGATGCTCTCATTCCACAATAAGTTAATTAATTAGAAAGTAGACCCAGAACAGGCCTGTAATCCCAGAACTCTTGAAGGATCAAACAGGAGTGTCAACAAGATTTGAGCTTAGCAGAGACAGAAAGACCTTGTCTCAAAATCAAAAATAAAAGTGGTCTCAGTGTGAAGGTCCTGGTCCCAATTCCCAATACTGCAAATGCTATAATACTACAAAATACAAACAAACAAACAAACAAACAAACAAACAGAAAACTAGATCCAATTATTTCTTAATGTCATCAGTAGTTTCTAAATCATGCAAGTCATCCATCCAAATCAAGTCACTAAAGAAAAAAGACATCAGATCACACACAAGTTTTAACCTTCCAGCCTAAATCTTCCTTCCAGTACAGTCAGAGTTAATGGTGGGGGAGGTGGCTGGTGAGAGAGTACAGGGATGGAAGTAATTTCCTCCACAAAGCGAGGTCCAGAGCATTACATCATAGATGAAGAGCTATTCTCCCACTTGTCTCTGGTGGAAATTTGTACCTTACAGCCCAAGTGTCTGTTATTTCAAGACAGAAAAAGACACATTTTTGGTGAAATATTTACCCAGCTAATATGTGGGTAATGTGGGGGAGAATTGGGCCATATTTTCAAAATGAAAAGGTTTCAACTATATTTTATATGTAAATAAATAATTTTGTACAAGGTATTCATTGAGTTCTTGAAGATAAATACACATTAAAAGGTAAAAGTCTCCCTCTTGTTCAGATCTTACGCATCTATAGAAACAGAAAATTGCCCTGTGTAACTGTACTATGCAAAGAAACATTGCCGGGACCTGTCAGAGAGAGAGAGAACTGAGATTAATGAAGTTTAAGGCAATTCATTTAAAGCAATTGTTTCCTCCACTTGTCAGCCTAGGAAACATCAGTCTTTCAGCTGGTCACTGAGATCTGAGCAACACAGCTTCATTTGGGCCATACAGAGCTACATCTTCAGTAATTCTCCTTAGCATCTGATTCTCTATTGCAGGTCAATCAGGCCTGTCACAGGGATTAGGGAGCCACTAAGGGGCCAGATCTAAACTGAAAGGGGGGGGGGCACGTAATTTTAAAGCAACGACATTAGAAAAAGAATGGAGGATACGCAGCTGGAAAAACAAAATGAAGCAAAATAAAGACACAAAATTATCAGGATTAGCGACCAGTTAGAAGAAGGGAAGAGAAGGTCATGATTGGCTCTGATGTTTTTACTCAGGTGACTTTGTAGAAGATCACAACCTGAATTACGAGAGGACTTATACAATGAAATGTAGGTAGGATGCATAGAGATCAATTTGTTTTTTATCTTAATGCACTTTTAAAATATCCAGTCTAAGCAACTGAGGATAAATATGAGTTAGGAACTCAAAACAAAAGTAGAGGCTGGCAGGTAGTACAAATCACTGGAATAAATTAATGGGCTATCTCTCTATCTTGTTTTATTACTATGTGTCCGCCTGTTATGCTGAGGATTTCACCCAAGGCCTCACACACATAAAAGCACTCTACCATTGAATAATGTCTCCACCCTTCAGTGGACTTTTCTAAGTAAGAAAAGGAAGGAAAGAGAGAGTAGAGTGTGATTCTAGTACTTAAAGAGCTTAAAGAGAGAGGAAATGAGATTTCAAAAAATATATACATGAAAACAATTTTGGAGTGGAACAAAGGAAAGAGCCAGCCCTAGCATCCCACCCATACTTGGAAGTGAAGCAGAGACAGGTAGCCAGAAAAGCAGACTGAGAGGTGAGCATCCAAGCCAGATGATGGGGAGAGAAACAAAACAGGATGGACTCGCCTAATGAATCAAGTGTTTTACGAAGAAAAAAGGGCCTTGCATCCACCGCTGCTGAGAGGTCAAGTGACAGGAGGGCCGAGGAGGCCACTGACAGCTCTGGCAACAGCTCTGAAGGAGCAGTCACCCTGGAACTGGAAGCAAAAGATGGTTGAAAATCTGTGAGGTGAATCGGAAACAGGCAGAGGGCTACCTTAGAAAACTGACTTGAGGAAGTCCTCCCTGAATGAACAGCAGCCATGAGTGGGAGCGGGTAGCTACAGGAGGCCATGGGTGACACTGTGATCTTCTTCTTTTTTTAAATGGATTTATACTTCTTTGCTAATATTTTATTTTTTTGGTTGTTGTTGTTGCTATAGTATTATTTTCTTTTTATTTGTTTTTATTTTGTAAATACATGAATCCCAAATTCTATAACACTTGAGAGACATGGAGTTTGTGGAATCAGTGTGTGTCAATGGCCACCCTTTTTCACAGGTTCACCCCTTTCCCAGCTGACCATTGGCTCTCTTTCTACCCTGTCATTCATGTAGGGGTCTTTTTATATCATTATTTTGGAGGATTTCATAAGAGGGACAACTGTCTATAGACCATCGTTTGTGCTTGGCCCATTTCACAGAGCGTTATTGACTCAAGATGGTCTCCTTTTCATTCAGGAGCTTTACTATCTCTCTTTCTTTATGGTTACCTAGTATTCCATTGTGCATAGGTACCACATCTTCTTTAGTCATTCCTCTGCTGATGGGCAGGTAGGTTGTTTCCAGGATTTGGCAATTAGGAATTGTGCTGCCAAACATGAATCTGCACGTATCTTTTTGGTATGTTGATTTCATTTCTTTTGGGAAAATGCCCTGTAGAGCTGGAGCAGGATCTTTGCTATTTTTTTTTTTTAAAAATAGTGTTATGTGGTAAGCCTACTCTGTTTACAGTAGAGAAACTAAAGAAATAAAGAAGAATATTAAGGTTCTTTGTATAAAAACAGTCATTAGAGCACAAGTATAAAGTTTGCTATATTGAAAACTTTAAAACAAAATCAAACAGACAACAGAGTAAAATACTTTAAATTACATATGACAATACATAAAAAATACTAAAAATTCCATCCCACTAAATGCTCAATTAATTTATTCTTGAGTCAAAGAGCAAAATACAACCGTCAAGTATAAAATTTAGGGAAAAACGTAATACATTTATACCACATATTTAATATTAGTGAACTGGTCATTTTAAAACAGTAAAGATGGTAAATTTTATTTAATGTGTACTCTACTCAAGTTAAAAGTAATTGCATACCAAGATATGTGGGATACTGCCAAAACATTAATAATATAAAATATAAATATATATTTATAGATAAAATATAGGTATATAATATTAATATGGAAGGGAAACCAAAAAGCCACCAAGTTAATAAGACAGGTAAAGAACAGGATAAATTGAAAGGAAACAGGACAAAACAATGACTACATAAAAATAAACAAAGAAAAAAACGTAAGTGTTTGAATCATATAAGTGCACCATGATTCAATTAAAATTCAAAATAAAATATTATCCAATACACCTTTTATTCAGATATTTTGAATTGAGGTAAACAAGATTAAGGAGGTCGCCCAAAATCAAAACTGTACTCCAAGTCTTTATTCCCAGACAAGTGCTTTCTGTGACTAAAATTTAGAAAAGACATAAATTAAGATGGGTTAGAAAATCCCACCATAAAGAGAGTGCTTAAGGAAGTCTAAGTCGTGGAAAAAAGCTCTGACTCAGCTAAACGCTAGTAACAATGGATGTCAAGGAAAGTGTCAGAAGCTCAGGAAAGGCCGAAAGAGTGTCTAATGCACATGTATTTAATGATTGATGGCACTGAGGAAAATTAATCCATACTGCTGTAAACATTTAGTAGGTGAAAGAGAAATTTTTAAAGATGAGCTAATGATGCTAATGATTCATTAGCCTGAGGGGTAAGGAGTGCATTTCGAAGCTAACTGTAACTAAGGAAGCACTTAACATCAAACAAAAATGTTAAGGAAAACTCACATTACCTGAGAATACTGCCTGTGGTGAAAGTAGATATTTCCAGCATTAAAGTAAGCCAGTGAGTACTTGGGGTCCAGAGAAATTGATGCCTGATAGTCTTTCATTGCATTCAGTTCTTGACCCATAAACTCATGAATCACACCACGATTTGTTAAGAACTCTGCTGTAGTCCTGATCTGCAGCATAATAGTGTGAGTTGTTAGCATCTGGGAATAGTATTTATCTCAGATTTCATGTCTGCAAAAATGAACATTATGAAATCTACTTGTGGGAATAAGTAACTTTATAGCACAGACAAACCCCAGTGGAGCAAATATTGTGAGAAAGGACTTGGTACAAAATTGGTTTGATGTCAACACTTTGTTGATTGGGTTGCAATAAAACAAATAATCTTAATGCTTCACTTAGTTCCTTTCCAGGGCATAGACAGATGGGGAAAGTTTATCTGTTTACCTATTTTAAGCAAGAAAAGAAATTAAATTGAATAGTTAACATGCTCAGTCGGCCTATGTAGCAATTACTCATATCATTTTTTTCTTTTCCTCATTCTAAATATTACGACATCTACTCAAATCCACAGAAACAAAACTCAAAAGCTAAAAGAAAAGTATCTGTCACTGCATTAAAATATCAGATTTTTGTATACCATTTCATTTCAGGAACAATCTAGGATTGAAGTAGCTGTTGCCTTAGTTTCCTCAAACCTAAAACTTTGTTTTATAATTTTTATTCATTTTGTATTACCAGATAATATGGATGGCCAATGAAACCCATTACTTCCATTTACTGGCAGGAGTCAATGTCTCTTGGAAATTTGCTTTTTAAATTTTACTTGTATTTAGATTATAAAATTTCCAAGATATAATAACTTGTTAGCCTAGCAATCACTACAGAGAAAAAGAAAACATTACTTTCCTCACAAGTCACTTTTTAAAAAAAGTAATAGAGAACTTTTTTCTTGAGCCTATCCATTGTGTTAATTTGTGCTATCAATAATATAATCTAAGT
The DNA here is from genome assembly GCA_004027205.1 of Ctenodactylus gundi. Taxonomy (NCBI): domain Eukaryota; kingdom Metazoa; phylum Chordata; class Mammalia; order Rodentia; family Ctenodactylidae; genus Ctenodactylus; species Ctenodactylus gundi. The sequence continues at coordinate 165,421 of PVKB01003056.1, read as the reverse complement.
CAATTTTTACCTTTACGGCTGCATTCATATCCTGCATTGCAGCAAAATTATTACCCATCTGAAGACAGACCACAGCTCTTCCTTCCCAAGCTAGATGGCTCTTTGGATCAACTTCCAAGGCAACGGTAAAGTGGTTCCAAGATTTCTGAAATTTTCCTAGGGCCTAAAATAATTTTCCAGTTTCATGAGGTAAGAAATAGTATATAACATGACATATATTTATAATTCAAATTCACTCAAAATTTTTGGTATGTTGAGTATTGGTATTGTGCTAAATTTAAGGTATTTTAAACAAGAAAAGAAGGTAATGCTATTAGTATGTTCAGTTAACTACATCTGAGTGGTGGTGTTTTAATTAATTAAAATATGTTTAATTGCCATCATCTCTCATAGGAATCCAACCTTAAGAAAAGTAAAATGAAGGCCACCAAGTGACATACCAATGAAAATTGCCAAAAAATTTACAGTGAATTCCTCAGGCATAGGCATGTGTTATAGTTATTTTCTTGGCATAGCATCACTAGTTACACATAACAAATGCATTATATATAAATTAAACTTAATATATGTTGCATAAATAAATAACAGCATAAAACATATTTGGATAAACTGAACCAGCATCTGAAACTTCAAGACATGTGTGTGTGTTAAAATATCTATATTACTTTTTTTTAAAAGCATGTGGCAGGAAACCTACTAGTCATCTGTTTATACCAACATTAGCATCAACTGGGAAAAAAAAGAAGGTCAGGAGAGGGTACCATTCATAAAAGAATATTAGAGTATATCCTAGAAAGGGCCAGCTGACAACCAAATATTTCACCACAGGAAGGCAGTGAGTCATTAATTCAGCACAGACCAGGGTCTCTCTCTCACCCCCGACCACCATGGGCTCAAAAAACCCACCTGCCAAAGTCTCAAAGGCTGACTCACCAACCAAACTGAACTCAACGGCTCTCCCACAAAGCTAAGAAAACGTATAACTAGTTTTTAAAAAATAGGCTCTGTATTTTCGGTTGGCAAATTTCTGCCCAGTTAAACCATCTGGAAATCCACATTGTCATCAGAAATTCATCTAATAAATGAGAAAGCAGGCAAAGTGAGGCTGGATTATGAGAATATTACACTGCACATAGCCTCACAGTCGGATTCTGTCTGTCTACTCCTGACAACATTTGTTGTACCCACTTACACATCCCCGGCTCTAGGCAAACAGTAAGGAAGCTGTATTTGTTGAACAAACTGTCACTCCCCAGACAGTAGTTGAATGGCCCTACCTCTACTTAACAGTTCTCCCCTTCCTGATCCAATTCTTTATACTAATATGCTTGTTAGCTCTTTTTCGGGTTACTACACACCCAGGGATATCTTCATAGGGTGCAGATTTGCTGTCATTTCTATGACTAGTGCTATTCACATTTTTAACTGGAATACCAGGCCTTTAACATCAATTTTCTAGCCTCGTCTCAAACCACTCTCCCTTTGCCCATAACATTCTAGCCACCTGGACCCTCTGTCTTTCTTACAAAGCTTTCCAATGGATTGCTTCCTCTGCCTGGAACACCACACCCCACTACCGCCCCCAGCCTCTCCCTCTGGTGAATCACTTGTCTTGTGCATCTTGAAGTAGACCTGAGACAGCTCCCGGGCAGTGACACCTACTACTTTTTTCTCTGCTGCACTTATCAAAATTCTTCGTATTACTGCTTATTCCTATCCTGGAGATCTTCCGTTCACCACACAGAATAGTACTTTTCCAGCATGCTGAAGCGACAAATGTCCCCTTGCCTTCCCAGAGAATTCTAATTGAGAAAATGACTGAGTTCAGAAATCCATATGAATTATCTGTCTGACCTATTGCATGACCAGGGTCTACTTCCAAATTCTTCATGTATGTCTACCCCTTTTATTTTTACCCATTTCATATGCTATTCTGCATACTACAAGAAGGGAAATGTAAATGCTCATAACCAAAGAAATAACTTTTATCACCATCTCTAGCAAAGGGCCAAATGCATTCTTTCTTCCATCCAAACAATAATTTCAATTCTCAAATGTTTGATTACCTGCAAATTATAGCCTAGACTTATTCTGGCTTTTATGCATACTGGATTTAAATGCAATGCTTTTAGGAAGTCCTTCTGGGCTTGTTTGGTGGCTTCTTCACATCCGTATTCCATGTAAGAATTCCCCCGCCCAACATACGCATCCTGAAAACATGGGTTAATTCTAAGAGCCTCAGTAAAGAAACGAACAGCTTCTTCATACTCCCGAATTCTGGAAAAAAAAAAAAGTGAAAATATGCCTTCTCAAGAACTAAAGGCTTCTGTAACATATTCATTGTTTCCATGTAGATGACTTATCCAAAAAGCTTTACGTTGGCCCTAATAGAAATGTCCCCAGTTTTATTATCCATGATAGCAAGTGAGTACATAAGTCTATATGACCTAAAGAACTCTGGCAGGCTCACTGCAGATTTTGGTAAAGAAAAGAACAGAAGGAAAAAGAGACATTTTCACAGCAGACTATAGTGGAATAATCTTCTGGAATTCTCTGGTTTTTAACAAGTAATAAAAGTCCAAATAGTATTCTTAAATTTTGTTCTAATAATTATCAGATACCAACTCAGAAAGTATATGCTTTTGTTGATTAAATACTATCTAAATTATATTCCTGCTCTACCTAGTGATGTTTTGGTTAACAATGGACCACATAAGCTATGATGGCCCCTTAGGATCATATTATCCAGTGATATTATAACTTTTTTAGTTTGTGTGAGTATACTCCATGTCATTTACAAAATGACAAATTGTTTAACGATACATCTTACAGAACCCACCACTCTAATGATGCATCTTACAAAACTCACTACTCCATTAAGTGATTCTTGATGTATATTAAAAATGAAGTATTTGTATGTATTTACTATTTTGTTACATAAACAACTTTTCATAACAACAGTCTTCATTTTGGATCTCTAGAGGAAACACATTTCACTGCAGACACCAGGCAAAGGGAAAAAGAAAGAGGTGCATTCCACTATTAGTTTTTGAACAAATGCAGCTAGTGGACAGCCCTGTGTCTGTCTCCTTGAGGTGTGAGTGATGAGGGCTGGAGCACGTAGAGTTATTTCTCTATCTCACATGCATATCCAATAATCATATTAGTCTTAATTAACATGGAGACAGCCCAACGATATTTTTAATCAAATGAGGGAGGCAACACTGAGTAACTGATTACTTACTAGGCTTTATGCTAAAAGTTCAACATACACTATTTCATTTACTCCTTCTGACAGGTTGGTGAGCTATTTGTAATTATCCACACCTTGTGGAGGAAAAAAAATCATGGCTCAGAAAAGTCTGCAAATGGATAATGGCAAAAAAAATAGCATACTAACATCAGTAGCGTATTTGCACGTTCTCTTTGTACAGAGTGAATACTAGGAACTCAAACTCAGATAAGGCTTTACTTCAAAATCCATGCTTTGCCATACAGCCATCTCTAGTACACATTCTTCACTTCAAATCCACTGTAGTTCATGCAAAAAAAAGTCAATGAGCTGATATCTCAACAGTGTAGTCAAGAGAAAAGCTTGGAGTTCAGACCTCAGCCTGAACATGCAAATGAAGACTGATTTTTAAAGCTTGTCCTGAGCACCAAATCAAGGCATATGTGGAGCACAACACAGAGACCCCCATCCATCTTTCATTATTTTCCAAGTGGGTTTTAACATTTGGAAGATAAGTCACCATTTTATACTCTGGGCTTCTCATATTAGAGAAATCATGCAATACTTTACCTTCTGCCTCACTTCTCTGAGCATGATGGACTCAAGTTGCACCCATTTACTTACAAAAGCCTCAAATTCATCTGTCTTTGCAAAGGAGAAGCAGTACTCCATTGTGTACATATACCACAGTTTCTATATCTACTGGTCTGTTGATGGATATTTCAATGTCTTCCACAGTTTAGCAATTGTTAGTGGTGCTGCGATAAATATGGGTATACATGCATCTATATTATACATTGCTTTTAGCTCTTTTGAAAAATACCCAAAAGAGATATTGCTGGTTTGAATAAAATATTTATTTTCAGCCTTTTGAGGAATTTCCATATTGCTTTTTATAGTAGTTGTATTATATAATCCTTTAAGTCAACTCATTTGTAACTAAATTTATTTTAAAAGACAATCTACTTTTAGTACTAAATATAGAGACATCCGTTTCCCCTATCATTAACATAGAGTAACAGTAAAAAATCAATAAAATTGGAGCTGGATGTTATAGTCTACAGAACACTAAACGTGGGGCTTGTTCCATCCGTCACAAAGAGAAAGTTGGTAAAGATTAGCTTTTAGCTGAAAGTTTTCCACAAGTGTGTTTGCAAGCTTTGAGAAAGAATTTATTTTGAGACTGAAAAGTGTCTCTGATTCTCACAATGTGATTCAATGTGTTTAAAAAGAGATTAAACACAAACTGCTTTACAGATTTTTGTCTTTACCTACTATCCGATTGCAGCCTGACCCAAGATGACTAGGAATGCTCCACCCTACCACATGCGCAGGTTGTGAAAAGGAAATGACAGACTGAAATGGAAGTGAGGTAGGGACGACCTCATTGGCTACAGCTAACTTCTGTCCTAGTGGAAGGATTAGCAGTTGGTTTCTTGTGATTGGCTGAGACTCAACTACTTGTTACAAGAATAGCTCAAGGCCCACTTGCCCATCAGGTTAGGTTGCAGTTCATTACATACACAGAAAGAGGAAGGGCAAGCTTAAACTATGTAGGCAGCAGCTTTAGGCCAAACTTAATATCCTTGGCTGGCCAATCTCTTTCCTCATTGTCAATCTTTCAAAATTGACTATTAACCAAAACATTGAACACTAATCTCATTCTATCACCACTAAGTAAATGGATTTATTTGGTCTCGAATCAAAGTGAACAGCAGGGTTCGTATGGTTGAAACAAAGAAATGAAACCCCCAAGAAAGCTACTTTGGGGACAGAGGAGTAAGAGCAAAAGCAGAGGGTACTTCCTTATTATTCTGACACAGTCTGAACTCTCCTGCTTAAAAGAGGGGGAAAAAAGCTGGTCTATATTGGTATCTGTCAGCTTCCTTAAAGTTTCAGTTTATGTGATTTTAGCGTACGTTACAGCCAGGCAAATGCTGGCATCCACATATATGAGCCATCTGCAGTCCTCTGAGTTAACTCTGTTTTGCTCAGAAATCACAAGGTGGTTTCTTTCAAGTCAGTTACAGTGAAGTCGTGTGCCTTTCTTGACACTTGCCTCTACTGAAGCAAACGTTCCCTGAAGGTAGGGTCACAGTGCCTCCAAGTGGCTTCCCATTGTGTTGAGGCAATAATTCTAAACATGGCAAATGCTACTTTTTCAATAATAAATATACTACATTTAGTTTTTGTAAAATTGTGTTTATTGATAGTTTTGTATGCTCGGTATTCCTAGTGATGACTACTAGTCAAGTAATTACTTATGATGCCTAACTTCGTTGATGCATATATACTGATGCTTTCAGGGCCGTCCCTTCTTTTCTCATAACTTTCCCATAAATGTTGGAATTCTGGTAGCACACTGATATTCAAATTACACTGTATACCCTGGCCCTTTCTTATCCAGAGAGAAGTTAAAAATACATATCAATAAAATGGGGCGGGGGGGGAATCCTTGGTAAGTATCTATTCTGATACATGGTTTATAGATAAAATCTAACCTTTCGTATAGCCTAGACAATTACAACAATAATACAAAAATGAGGCAGTGAATTGAAGCACACCACCATGCAGTATATTATCAGAAGGCAGTAATTGAAATTATTTTTATTTTTATACTGATTTAATTATCAGCATTAATTTCAATGAATATCTAGTCTGCTGAGACTAAGAGAAAAATTCATTAAACCTTAAATTTGAAAATGGATCTTGAAATCCCCCTAGCAAGCACCTCGAAGTTGATATGACCAAAAATCAAGTTCAAATGACGGAGTGACAGAACTGAAGACAAAAGCTCCCCAGCCTCCTATACCAAGACGCAAAGAAAACCTATTAAACCCAGACCCCTGCAGAAACAGCAAGTTTGTATTTGTAGATCAGTGTCTATCAATGTCCTGTGAGTTGATGCTGTTATTAAGTTACTACAGCAATTAGTCACTAGAAGCGTGTGGTAGAATGTCTACAAGACATCAAAGTACATGTTAATTTCAATAGAAACACTGAACATCAGTTATCAGAAACATAGGAGTATAGAGAGATTTTTTTAAAACAAAATGTGTTTAGACAAATCTCAAGCAATGTGCTCACTTCTAAAAAGTGCCTGACTCTCACTACAGTGTCTACGGGAGATGAATCCCACCCTGCATGGGCCAGCGAGGCCACAGACACAAAGGCCTACTGCACCAACCACATTCATCACATATGTGACCAGATGTGCCCTACTGAGTTGTACAAATAAATCCCAAATACCTCCCCCAAACTAAAAAACGTGGCTTGCAGAGTTAAAGATTTTAAAACATCTTATACAAATACTAAAAATAGCAAAATGAATGTGCTGAAATGAGAAGAGCATAGGATGCAACTGAATAATCTCATATTGTCGTTTTAAATATGAAGGGAGGTTTTTCCAAGACATCTAAAAATTAACTCTGCTATAACACCCCTGTTGATTAAACTGGGCAATGAGTAGAATATTCAGCCTGGGAATGTTGTCTCCTAGCAACCACGAGAGTGAGAACCAGAGATATACAAAGGATACTTCAAATGTCTGTAACCCCGTGAGTTCAAAGAGCAAAACCTCATAGAGTAAAGATTTATTCTTTATATGGAATTTTCCAAATGAGAAATTGGTTACTTTCCCTACTATATGGAAGGCACCAAAAGTGAATCCCCATAGGTACAAGCCATGTTACAATATATATTATTATTTCTTACCTTGAGAAAACAAATACATGCATCCTTTTCCTGAAGAAATGTAGCTCATCACTAAACATTTCTTATTATTAAGTTCAGTAAAACTGATAGAACTCAATACATATGGAGTTGGGACTCTGAGTTATCAGGGCTTTACTGTTGATTTAAATTCTACTTTTATTGAAGAACAATAGAGCTCCTAGCCGGGGATAGAAGTTGGTTATTTGGAATTGCAAAGCAGCGTCAGCTTAAGGAGGCTCTGCCATATATACCCAGTGATTACAGTTCATAAAAGAGATGGGGAACAGACACACAGAGAAACTTTCTGACTCTAATAGTTGCTAAACACAGGAAAGAGACTGAGAGAAAGTTTCGCTGTCTGTTTTTAGTTATAGTAGAATGAAATGACCTTAGACGTTTCTGGTCTGCACTCACCCACCAAAACAAATACATCAGTCATCTTTACTCCACCCCCTCTGAAGAACAACAGTCACTTAAAGAGATGGATTGTATGAGGTTGCTGAGTTAAAATAAACAATAGTGTAACAACGTTTTGCTGTCTGTGTATATAAAAACAGTTCTTAAGATGGTTCTTTCAAACTGAAGACATCTTTCGAAGTTACAGTTACTGTACTACTTTTTCCACAAGATAAATCTAACTTTCATAGGAACAGGTATTAGCTATGGCCTATGAAAGAAAACAAAAAGCAACAATTTCCTAAATAATTCAAGACATGTTTTGTTCTCTAAACACTAACTGCACAACGAAGTCTACATAACTTATGAGTTATCCTAATTTCTTCCATCAAACTAACTGCTATTGTCTTTATAAAACGTAATGCTGTAGACCGGACTTGGTGACACAGCCTATAGTTCCAGGACTCTGGGAGGCTGAGGCAGAAGGATCTTAAGGGGGAGCCCAGTATGGGCAATATATCAACTTGGTGAAATGAGGTTTCAACTGTAAAAAAGAAAAGAAGAGGAAAGTCTGTGGACACGGCGTAGAGCAAAGTCCCTGATTCAATCTCCAGTACCAAAAAGAGAAATTCTGTAAATTACTACTTAGCCGAGCACATTTTATCCTATTAAATCCATACATGCTGAATCTCTGTATTTAAAACAAAAGTAGCTGAGAATTCTCAGATGTCAAGTGAACATGTAAGTACTACTCTGCCATAAAGGCAGATAGATTTGAATCATTTGTAGGTCAGTGGACAGACCTGAGGCCATCTGAAGTGATACACACAGACGGTTAAGTATTGCATGGTTCCTCTAATAGGAGAAGTCCAAGATTCAAATAAATAATAGAGTTAACTGGGCAAGATATTGGGAGTCATGGGATGAGGGAGGAGATAGGAGGGCAAGAGCAGGGAAGGGAGGGGCAGGGGATGTAATGTTGCCACGATGCCTGTGCACAAAATTCTCAAGCTCAATGTCACCACGTTGCATGGCATATATACACTAACAAAAATAAGGAAAAAAGAATGTAAACGTTATGGTGAACAAACTTTATATACTATGCTCTAATATTGTATTTTAAATTGACCATCTACATTTTAGGCTTCTGTAAATATCCTCTCTCTTGAAAAATTAATGATCTGTATACTGACCTCAGAAAACAGCAATAACGTTTCAACTATCCTATTTCTGTTGATTTTATTGTTTTGCAGTTATGTATCAGCTTTGTTTTAATTAATTTTAAATCTGTAATTTTATTTATAATGCAAATTTTCTTTGAAACCAAAATTTTCAAATCACCCTCTCTTCTTGGAAAAATGACTTTTTATAAGTTAGTTGCATTTTATGAGTAAGTTTATTTTATATCTAGATATGGTAAGTTACCCATAGTTTTATTCTGCCTATCACCAAGGTCCTTTCGAAGTGTGGGACTTCAGTTGATCATCATGATGTAGGCATTTACTTGCTGATTTGGCTAAAATAGTATATTGGAAGGCACAAGGGGCTAGGAATCCACATGCTGTGGTCCCCACGAATTCACGGGGAATTCTTTGTGTGTCTCTCCACTTTGACAGACAGTACCTCCACTACCTTTTCTTCGATTTCTTCCATTATTACTTGGTTTCCTTATGAGCCTGTCAGATTTGCTGAGCCATCCCACTCGCTTCCCCTGTGACAAGGATTACATTCCATACCTGTGGTGACATATGGCGGCAGCGTGAAAAAGACTCACGTTGGTCTGGGTTGTCACTGCCGCTTGCTTAAAATCCTGAAACAAGTTTGTAGGTTTCTGTCAGTTTTGCAATATTATCTTACATGCTTTCTTAAACTTCCCCTTAACTTCAATTTCACATGAATGGACGTAACACAAGCATGACAATATTTAAAATATCTATCTTCCTGAAAGTCCCATCCTTTCTCAGAGGACCACACCTAGTGAGAACGGATGGAGTGCCAGGAGCCCACGGTCATTTAGAATCCCGTGCTTCTTACCTCCACTTCAAGAGCAGGGACTTGGGGCTGACTATACCACTCAGCAGTAGAGTACATGCCTGATATGTGCCAGGCCCTGGGGTTGACATTCAACATGGCAAAAACTGGTTAGGGGCAGGAGCTTTTCTGTGGTGTTGCCCGCAGTCTGCGTGGAACTATCACATTGATTGTCGTTGTTTACAACCAGTGAACACCATCAGAGATTTTCATGCCTACACAGAGAAAGAACCCCCCCTGGAGGAAACCGTGGACATTATACAGCCTCTGTGCAAACGGGCACTCAGGCCAAGAAAGGGCATGAGCAAGCCTTGTGTGCAGATCAGCCAAGGTTGCTCCCACCTCTGGAATCTACACTTCTAGATAGAGGCATATTGCTCTGTGCAGGGATCCAGAAGCCTTTCCGAGGGGGAAAAACAAAAACAAAAGGAAAAACAGAACAAAGACTCTAAGAGTGGAAGGTTAGGAAGGCAGCTGGGGCCGATCTGAATGGTCCTGGGAATTTGGGCTGTTTCTAAATATTAAAAAAATGTTGAGTTTGCAAAAAATCCTGCTATCTGCATATGCTGTCATCTGGTAAATACAAGACACAGGGTCTAAAACGTAAATACTTTTTGAAGTCCTACAAAAGCATTTGAAACCTGAAGCAAAATAAAAACATCAATAAACTTAAATTAATAAAATACATAATGGACTATTTAGAAATCAAATAGCATGTCAATAACAATGCACAATATTATATATGCATGAGATATGCACTGGTTGGTAATGATAGGTATAATGTGGGGTGGGGCCTTCCTAAAGCTCTCAGAATGTATGAAGGAACAAAAATGATCCTTCTACCTAGACAAATGTTGCAGCAAAATCTCCTTTGGTAGTTTGGTCGTGGTCTCATTTGACCAAACTGAACAAGATGGAGTAAGACTCCCTACTTGGCATGGGAAAGGGCGACTCCCTTCCCGAAGGCACACAGCCATCCAATCGATAGCCCTTAAAGTATCTCCCCAACTAAAGAGGAGCAACTGTACAGGTCATCTTGAGAGAAGAGGAAAAAGGCTCCATTATATAAAGTTATGCTGTAGTTACACAGAACTGAGGAGACAAAACTGCTCTTAACTGCAAATCTCAAATTGCTACTTTTTGCCTTTGGCTTTATTTCCAAAGCTCTGTAAAATAAACAATAAAGAGAAAATTTCAAATGGCAATTATGAATTTTGTTTCTTCTATAATAAAATAAGCTCCAAATGTCCTGTTTCTTCTCAATAGAAAAATTCTAATTCTATTGTATGTTTATATCCATTACGATTCTGTATGCCTGGTCCTAAATCTAAAAGCCTATTCCTAGGGCGCATTCTTAGAGACTATTTCCTGCCCTATTTGAAACAGATTTATTTTTATATATTTTCAAAGGAGAAAGAAGAAAATAGAGAATAAAAAAAGCACTGAGAAACACATTAAAATAATGCTCAAATCATTTGCAGAGTAATTGAGTTTTATGTCTACTTCTTTGGGAGGTGATAGTCTTAATCAAATTAGAATTTTCATGCATTGCTTACTTATCTGTAATCAAAACAAAGTAGAAGTGCACAAGTTTTGCAGAGATGCTTTTAACTTATTCCAAGTATTTCAATTCAATTTTTGCTAATGTCATCACTCATTGTGATTTGGTAGTATAAAAGACTATTTGCTAGTTTGAAGAAACGAATGTGCAAAATCCAAGACTCATTTTTACCTATCCAGAAGAGGGCTCACCTCTAATGCGAAGCCATACTGTTCCAGTTCAGTGTAGATGAGGCCTCGATTAATGAAGGTATTTAATGTTACAGTTACTCCAGGATTGAGAAGTAGCACGATTCCATAATCTATTAACGCCTAAAAGTAAAAACAATCACTTATGACCTAGATGCAATTCATTAAGGCCTTACTTCATTAGATACAGAAAAATGTGTTTATGCCCAAAGTGGGATTTTTACACTCAGTTCTTTAACTCGATTTATAATTTGGGGCTAAAATGATCGTATGAGAGATTTGAAAGGGTATCTTAGCTGAGGGCTGTAGCTACTGCTGCTCCCCCCATTTTATTGATAAGTATATATGTGATACATAATGTTTGCATTGATCTTGAGTATTTTGTGCACATACATAATTACAAACTAGCAAAATTACAAACTCTTCCCCTCTCCCTTTTTGACCTTCCCATACACTCATCCTCCTCCCTAGTTCCCATTATTCCCCCCCAATTAGTTCTATCTATAAAATAACTGTGATCTTTCTTTCACATATTAGAAAAATCATTCAATATTTAACCTTCTGCATCTGACTCACTTTACTGAGCATGATGGTCTCAAGTTGCCTCCATTTACTTACACAGCCTCAAACTTGTCTTTACAGATGAATAATATTCCACTGTGTACAAATACCACAATTTATGTATCCATTTTTCAGTCGATGAGTATTTTGGTGTTTTCCACATTCTAACCATTGTTATTGTTATGCTGCTATGAACATGGGTATACATGTACCTCTGTTATATGATGCTTTTAACTCTTTTGAAAAAAATTCCAGAAGAGGTGTTACTGGATTGAAGGGGATATTTATTTCCAACCTTTTGAGGAATTTCCATACTGCTTTCCATAGTGGTTTTACCAGTTTACATTCACACCAAGAGTGTATGAAGTTTCCTTTTATCCCAACAGCCTCACCAGTACTGATTGCTGCTGTTTGAGTTTTTTATATACAGCATTCTCTCTGGGGTTAGATAATATCTTAGTGATGTTTTGATTGCATTTCTCTAATGGCTAAGGATGTTGAACATTTTTCATCTATTTACTGGCCATTTGAACTTCATCTGAGACTGCCTATTCCTTTCCATTGCCCACTTTTCAATCAGTTGTTTGATTTATGAGGGGCTTATTTTTCTTCAGTTTCTTGTATAATCTAGTTCTGAGCCTCTTATCTGAGGTAAAAAGTGGTGAATATTTTTCCCATTCTGTTGGTTCTGTCTTTCCTCTGTTGATAATTTCCTTTGCCATGCAGAATCTTTTTAATTTGAAAAAGCCCCATTATTAATTCTGGTGGATATTCCTTTTGCTTTTGTTGTCTCGTTAAGCAAGTCCTTACCTACACCTGTATCTTTTAGATTTTTGACTAATTTCTCTTCCAGAAGCTTCAGTATCTCAGTTCTAATATCTAGGTCTTTGATTCATTTTGATTTAATTTTGGTGCATGGTGACAGGTGTGTGTCTAGATTCATTCTTCTGCATGTGGATGTCCAATATCCTCAGCATCATTTGTTGAAGAAGCTGTCCTTTTTCCAGTAAGTGCTTTTGGTTCCTTTATCAATGATCCCATACCTGAGAGTATCTGAGTTTGTCTCTGCATCCTCAGTTCTGTTCCACTGGTCATCCTGCCTATTTTTGTGGCAGTACTATATAGCTTTTATAACTGTTGCTTTGTAGTATAACTTGATGTCTGGAATTGTAATACCTCCTGCCTCTGTCCTGATACCCATGACTGTTTTGGCTATTCTAACTCTCCTTTGGACCCATATAAATTTAAGGATTGCATTTGCAAGTTCTGTTAAAAAATTATTGGCACTTCGATAGGAATTGCATTAAATTTGTAGGTCAGTTTGGGCAGTGGTACTGCTGTTTCTAAGTAAGTGGTGTCCACTGTGTTTGCAAGTCACCTTGAGCATGCTGCCTTGTGTCTTGCCTCAAAGGGAGTGATGTAACATCTGTTCCCTTGGCAGTTTCTCCTCATGACTCTGAACATTAAAGCAGAGCACAGTCAACAATTTAATTTCTTTTTGGTGTTTCGTGGTCTTCCCGAATGACATCTAAGCTCTACGCAGCCAGAACTTATCTATTTGGCTCCTCGTCGTAAACCCTGTAACAACCATCATGTCTCCACATGATGTTTTTGAAAATTGCTTCAAAATATTTTGGTAAGTACACTCATTGTTCTCTACAGACAATAGGCTAAGCTGAGAATGAACCTACTCAGAAGACTTCCTTAGTTTTATCTTTCTTGTTCCCACTTCTCTGAATTTAAAAGTTTTGCTGGTCTCTCTACTTAATTCACTATGGACTAGAAGCATTCTTAATTTGGACTGGAGTTGAATCTCCTAAATTACTCTCCTAGTAAAAAAATTTGCCCAAAAGACCTATACTGGTGGGTTAGAAAAGAGCCAACCAAATCATGTTGGCTCCAGCACCTGCTAGCTGAACATGGAAAATAAATAGCATTTCACTTTTTGGCTTATTAACTCTTCTCTAGTGTTTTCTATTTGGGTACCTAAGTGTCAAAAAGTACTGTCAGTTGAAAATGCTAAATGAGCCAACCATGACAATAATTATAAGTAAACCCTTGTCAGGGCTGTAAAAATGAGACTAGTATTTGAAAAAAAAAAAAAAGTAGAGTAATAGTCAGTGTTCCTTTCACAGAATCGCTGCACAGTAGATCTGTAGGATGCCTTGGAAATCATGAACAGCTAAATGTGTGTCTGATCAAAGAAAACATGGCAGTGAGAGAGATTTCATGCAAGTTGACGGGGTGGGGGTTGGGGTGGACATGGACGCACAGAGGTTCTAAGAGGATGAGTGAGGCTGTGGCCTCTCCAGGACTTCATCATCCTCGATTATTATTACGAGCTTCTTAAGTTTGAGGAAAGTAACGTAACCCTAAGCCTCAGCTGCCTCATCTGCAATACTGGTATATTAAATATTCAACACATCATTGTAAGAGTCCACTTAGAAATATTTTGCATAAATGTTGCCAAAGCACTTAGCCCAGGGCCTGTCACACAATCCTCTCATCGCGACTGTTACGATTTTTATTAATGTAGAATTGAGTCAGAATTCACTACTGGTTAGATTTTTAGGAAAGCTCATCTTGGGAGAATGTTGAAATCATTTTTTTTGAAAGATACTTGACTTTCTAAGCCTAATGAGTGCAATAATGTTGAGAGACAGGTGGAAGCAGTCAAGAGGGGAGGAGGAGACACCATCAAATGACATCTGGTCCACATGCTGGAGGTCAGGTGATTTTACAAAGCCACCTAAATACTCTTAACTCCGAAGCAAACAAACCTGTGAGCACCTCTACAGGCCTCCAACTCCCTGTGTGGCTTGGACAGATTTTCCAGCCTCTCCCTGCTTCCATTTCTTTGTCTGACAAATGAAGAAGATGAATGTTTTCAGGGTCAACAACCCTGAAAGAATCCATATTTTCAACTCTAATGTGGTCTCACTTTATTCAGGTAGTCCTGTGTTTTCTTTATTAAAAAGAAATTGATTCTTTTGCCTATCTAAGGTGACAAAAGAAATGGGAGTTCTTTCCCCACGGAGCCATTGTTTTCTGTTTCCAGATTTTCTTTCTGGCAGAAGTCCGGGTGGAGAAGGAACTGGGGAAGGCGCCTGTTGTGCAGGCCGCTGGTGAATGACCTTTTAATTAGCTCTTCGAATGTTAACAACTCTCTTATTAGAAAAATAGTTATTCATTTGTTACCATTTCTGGAGGGAAACTCCATAGTCTGATTGCCAGGAATTTTCCATTGTTTGGGGTGGAAATGATGTTTCTCGATTTCTTTCCTTCAAGCCTCATAAAAGTCTAAATTTCTAAATGTTTACTGGAACAGTGGGAATGTGATGACTTTTTAGAAGAAATGTTTCATTTATTATGGAAGGACCAGAAATGGGAGGCTGGTGGATAACGAAGAAGCAAAAGGACAGGAGACAGCACCAAAAGCTCACAGCCCAGGTGCTTTGCAGTGAAGCCTCCTCATTGAAAAACAACCTTGCAGATAAAGCGTGAAAAGACAGGGTAAGTGGAGAAAACACAAAAGAGAGTTTGCATCCATAGGCAACAGATCAAGACACATGGAGAGAAAGGGCTGCTGAGGCCACAATTAGATCTTACAAATACACAGTCAAGGTCCGCAGAGGTGGAAACTCCTCACTGCAAGTACAGTCTCAGGACTGCACAAAACCCCCCATGAACTGTCCTGGCTAATGCTGACATTGGACAGCAACTATATTGTTAGTGATTGTGGCTATCAAATCCTGCAGGCACTGCAATGAATAGAAAGATGTACTCAAAATATACTTGTGTAATACATTTTAACTTCTCTGTGACGTTAAATGCTTTTATAAGAATTATAAAACTCACTATTCATACAATTTATTGCAGAAATTATATAAGAAACTTTGGTGAATGCTAACAAAGAAACTAAATATTATTTGAAATGGTTTTTTGGCTCCTCACTTCACGTGTGTTTCCATAAAAATTATTTTTTGAAATTGGAGCAGAAGTAATGAGAGAGTACTTTACAGGTGCTTTAACAATGTGTATAAATGCTTTAAGACATTGTTTACTAAATGGTGTTTGTTGATTACTTGTCAAAATTGAAAAGCCAATGAGTGCATGTTGTTCCTTAAATGGTTTAAGTGAGTTCATTAAGTGAACATCTTACCAGCTGAAGTTGTCTTATCTTGGTGTAACATAACGCTCTGTTATAAAATGCTACATAATTGTTTTTGTCCTTGTTCACAACTATAGTTAAGTCTGCAATCGCCAGCTCGTAACTCTACAAACAAAAAGATAATTAAGTGAAAAAGGTAAACCACAGGGAACGGAACTGTAATCATAAAATAAATTCTTGTTTCTATCTGAGCTTGGGCACACTTATTTCTCCATTCTGTGTATCATCCTGGAACTTCAGAAAATCGAGTTACTCTGTCAATGAGTCAATTAAACTCTCCTGTAGAAACTCTTAGGTTTTTTTTTTCAGCTTTAAATGAGATCAGAGATATCAACAACTTTTATTTGATAATTATTCTACTCCCAAGGTTGTTATATGGCATGGAGAAAATTATACTGACTGGGAAAGGAGAACCATCCCACATTTATGTGGGAATGTTCACCACAGCACGCTTATGTCTGTCACTTGTGCGGTCACTATCATGCAACCATCATGTTTTCCACCCATGATCCTTTTGCCTCCCTCTTATTACCCTTTGACACCTTATGTCATCCCTTTCTGTAGGCGGTAATTTTCATGGGATTAACACAAAAGACAAGGTCCTACCTTGGCTTTAGAGTGTTATTTTCAAAAAAAAAATTATATGACATAGCTGCAAAAGAAAGGCAGAAAAGGAAAGAATGGAGGGAAAAAAAACTATTCCATGCCACATCAGCTATAGGGGTGCTGCTCATACTCTTTAAACAAGTAATTTCTGTTTAGGAACCAATTATAAGCTCAAGCCATGATCTTTTTTTCTCATTCATGTTCCACTGTATTACTTAAAATAGTAAAACCTAAAAAGTTTAGAATACCCCGGGGCTGGATGAGTAGAGCACTTGCCTAGGAAGCCAAGATTCTGGGACTGATCCCTCAGCACCATATGCTAGCTGGGCATGACAACACAAGTCTGCAAACCCAGCACTCAGAGGCTAAGGCAGGAGGACTGCCATGAATTTGGGGGCAATGAGTTCAAGACCAGCCTGAAATACAGAGTAAGACCCTATCTCCAAAATAAATAAATAAAATATTCCAGATGTCCAACAATCAAGCACTTAAATATAAAACATGGTAGAGAGACCCAGGACATTTGCATGCCATGTCAGAACTGCCTGGAATCCATCCCAGGCCTAGGTCCATCCCACACACCATCCCTGACCAGCTCAGAAGCCACCCCAGGCCCAGGACCCTAAAAAGCAGAGCGCAGTACTAAATTATATGAATAGCATAATCCCATATCGTATATTATCAGGAATTTTTAAAAAAATCTAAATTTAAAGAATTCAAAATGCCACCAAGGAATTACAATTTGATGACAGAATAATAAACCTATATTTTCTCCTGTGTTTTATAAATTGTTCACCTAAGTATGTATTAGTTTCTTTTTTTTAAAAAGGTTATTTAAAATGTAAACATCAAAAGTATCACAAATTTGTAAAAAAAAATTACAAATTGAAATCCTCTTTTATGGAATGGAAAAATATTTTGTGTAGTTCGGTCCTTCGTACGACAGCAATTCCCCCATAGCTTACAAGAAAACTGAATTTCAACTTCCCATCCAGAGAATTTACTAACTGTAGAACGTTGGCAAACCAGACAAGCCATCATCTACCTTGCTGTAGTATTTCAGAACTCCTCTGTAAAGGTAGGCACGCACACTGTCAGGATAAATTTTGATGGCCTCATTACAATTCAAAATTGCTTTGGAGTATCTGCCTTGTAAGCCAAAGAAGGCCACTCGGCTTAAGTAGGCCTTTTCAGAAAAAGAGAAAAGAAAAGCAGGAATAGACATTTTAGTAACATCAGCACTTCTACCGAAATATGTAAGAACTTTGAACAAATGTATACCACCCAAAGATGATATAAAAATGGGTCTTTTCCCCTTAATCTCTTTCATTAGAAAGAAAATTAAACACAAAACACAATTGAAGTAACAGTATAACAAACATTCACCTACCTACCTGATTCCATAATTATTAAAATTTTGCATGCCATGTTTTACTTTTTCCTGAACTATTGGGAAATAACTTATAGACATCATAATTCTTCACCCTACTGGCTTCAGTGCACACTCCCTATGAAAAAAAGATGTTTCCCCAAATAATCGCAATGTATCTAAGAAGAGTAATAGTAATTGCATAAATTCATTCAAAATTTAGTCACTTCAAGCTTCATACTTTTAAAATCAGAATCCAGTCAAATTTTACATGTTAAAGTTAGACTTATATTTGGCCTACTTAAAGTCAGAAATCAGTATGATGGAAAATAGGACATAAACTTAGCATGAGTATATTCAATGAAATTATTAAGAGATAAAGTAATAATATTGACAATATTCATATATATATATATACCAATGCACAAAGAATATGTACAGAGACAATATGTCTGTTGGAAATAATACTTTTAGTTCAAAGAGAAATATAGGCACCAGGATTATCAAGATATAGAAAGTTGAAAAATAAGTATAAATAATTGTTTCTGGCGAATACCAATGGCATATAAAAGATTTAATAGTTCCAGCCAAAATTGACACTCTCCAAATCACTGATACTATTTTTTAAAGTACCTGGTAATGCTTTGGGTTGAGGTGAATTGCTCGGTTAAAATCCAGAAGCAAGTTTTCCTTCTGAAGCTTTGCTTTACAAAGGCCTCGTTGATAAAAGCCTTCCGCAAAATCAGGACTGGCTTTCACAGCTTTTGTAAAATAATCAAAAGCCTGAAAGAACATGTTGTTAAAACCCAAGCCACTTAGTGACAAAGTATACTATTTTAAAAGGTTGATAAACTACAGTACATAACTATGGAGAAATTTCACAGCACGTTTAGTCATTTTAAATGCACCGTCCTAATGGATTTATGAGAAAAACAAAAATATTATTTAAGAATAAGGCAGGTTAATTATTATAATTAAAGGCTCCCTTATTTTTAGGCTAACATTTACATAATTCATAATTGTAATCATCCTTCTTTGGATTTCATTTCTGCAAATAAATCACAACCAGGAGCACTTATGGATCATAATAATTAAATAATTATAGCAGATGCAGAGTTACAAAATTTCAGAACAACAGAACTTCAAAAATGTTCCCAGTTTTATAATGCAAAGCTGGGTTTGCTCTGATTGTCCAAAATGACTATAAACATGAAAAATTGTAATTAATTTTCTAATGAGTACAATTTCTTAGTGGATAATTAATCAAGGTAATTTTTTGAAGTTACAGAAATTCATGTTTAAAGCACTATCCTGTCCATGCCATGAATATAAGGATTGGGGTGTGTGTGGGTGTGTGTGTGTGTGTGTGTGTGGAGACAGAGTCGTGGAATATCCAACACTAGCCATGGGAGAAGAATAATTATTTTACTTATATTTATCATATTAGTGACAATTTTAAGGTGTGGAAAATAATCAAAACTCAATAATTCCATAATTTATCAACTGATTTTCAATGTATCTGGTCGATTTAATAACCAGTTTAAATCTGATTTGTTCAATTATTAGTAATAGAAGTCAGAGAGTATTCTAATCATATTCCATTTATTCTACAGTACTTTGAGCAACCAGTTAAAGTACTTACAATTTTAAAAGTAAGGCCATACTACTCTGCTAAAATTATTTTGCTATAGTATTTCCTCTAGTTAAGTTCTATTGCTTGGGTAGGAAATACATGTTAGTCTTTTAAAAACTGTTGAAAAACCAAGAAAAGGTAAAATATGCCAATTAAATAAAACAATTCATGAGAATTACAGGGTACACAATGAGAATATATTAAACTATGCTGCACAGACAGTTTTGGATTTCTCGGACTACAGAAGTCGACTTCAGAAATAGAACTGAACATAAGCCACCAGCTTCTACAGCCATGAATACTCTATGGTTCTAAATATATAAAATACCGTGTGCAAGCTGCCTTCTTCCATGTAACAAAGACCTAAATGATACAGGCAGTCTGCTGAAGCAGCTACAGCATCTGGTCCTTTGTCAGAATAAGAAAAGATTTCCAGTGCCTTCTTAAATGTTTTCTCAGCTTCCTATAATGATAAAAAAAGATTGGGGGGGGGGGATATGCTTGTATCTAACACGATGGAATTAAATGTTGAAAGAAATACAATAACTCTAGTCTCTCTTTGCACACCACAGGAAGAGAAACTCGGCCCCAAGTCCCAAGTCCCACGCAGGAGACTGACTTGGAAACCAACCGGACTTCCGCAAGCTCATGCCCATAGACTTTTATAGCTGTGAGTCCTAGATTCTAATGTCTATTTTAGAATCTTAAGTCAGACTTAAATTTAATGGATTGGTTCAGCACCAGTTTCTAGTAGTTTCCTTGAATTGATGATTGGAAAGCTAACAGATAATAAATGTAGCGATAATGTCCGACATACTTTAATCGACCTTTATATTGAATCACTATGCTTGTAATGCTGAGCTACCGGCACAAGAAAATAAATCACCATCAAAATAATCACTCATTAAAATTTAGCCAAAACAGTTGAAAGGAAAAGTCAATTTGTCAGAAAAATGCCATTTAAAAGTTAATGAATCACCACCTATATGTTTATAAAAATATAAATACTTGTTACATGTTGCTCCAATCCCTTCATCGAATTAACTTGCTAACAAAACCATAAGATAAACTACCAGGATATTCCCTGCTTAACACTTTTTCCACTTTTATTTAACATCCCTCCTTTACATCTATCCTCCTCACCTTCAGCATATGAACTTGCCACTGAAAAATTAGATTACTTTCCAGTTTACTTTTCTGTGAGTGAATATCTTTATCCAAGTTCACTTTTTCTCCCTCTTATCTTAGAATGGTCTCCTATCTTCACCTCTCCACAGTCACTCCTGACCCCTTCTTTGCTCCATGTAAGCACAATTCATTTCCTTTTTCTTGCAGACCTCAATTCCTCCACTGCCTCTTACAGTACATAAGGAATATATTCTAGCCTTCCATCCCATCTAAATGAAAATGAGGACACTTTTCACTTCCTCCATCTCTTTCTCCTTCACTACTCTAGGAGATCACCTCAGGGAAAACATTGACGTTCGCATTATACGTATTCCAAAGCAATACATTGATTATGAAAACAGAGAAGTGAGTATGAGGGTTATACAGGAAGCAGAACCAGCAGAACATCATTGACTGAGTGGAACGGGATCATGAGTGATGCTAGCTTCCAGCTAGAGGGGCAGGAGTCAGGAAAGTGGGAGATTAAAGCAAATGTAAAGGATTATTCCTGAAAGGTTGATAGGATCACCAGCTTTAAATACAGTCAGAAAATAAGAAATGAAGTGTATTGAGAAATGACCACTGAATTTGTACAAAGGAAGTCACCAGTGAAAAGAGCAAGGGCGCTTCATTTAAAACCAACAGGTAAACACCTTATGTTGTTGCAAGCTGAGTTGTTTCAAGTTTATCAAATTAAAATAATGCACATTTATTATCTCACAGTTTCCATTGGTCAGGATATCAGGACTGACTTCGCTAAATCCTCTACAATGACTTGCATCAAGTTGCCTCACGGTGTCAGTAAAGCTGCTATCTCCTCTGGAAACTCAGCTGCAGAGACTCAGCTTCCATGTTGTCACTGCTGGCAGAACTTATTTCTGAGAGGCCAGGACTGAGCCCACTGGCTTCTTGCTAGCCATTGGCTTCCAGCAGCTCCTCTCTGCGTGACCCACTGCACAGGCAGTCACACAGTCAAGTTTCCTTTTTCCAGACAAGCCCAAGAACCTCTCCCTCCAGTCAGCTCAAGGTAAGTCTTACATGAGGCAGCATGATCAGGGGAGTGACATCTCATCAACCTTGCCACAGCATACTTGCTAGAAGCAAGCCACACCCACTGGCTATCTTCAAAAAAGGGCAGGAGATAATACGAGATGTGTTATTCATTAGAGGCTAAATTTACTGTATATCAGACACAGTCCACTCTGTGGCTCCCAATGGCTTCATATCCTTCCACATGCAAGGCTTCCATTCCAAGGTCCTTAAAAGTCTTATCCCTTCACCAACTCAAGGTCTAATCATTTAAATCACATCCAAGTATGGAGAAGCCTAGTCACCAAGTACCATTTCAAGATATCATTCTTTGAACCTAATCACTAAGTACCGTTTTGAGATATCATTCTTCACCATCTGTGAACCTATAAAACTGAAGGCACGAGTTACCTTTCTGCCATAAAACCCAATTATAATGGTGGGACAGGCACCAGGTAATGGCCACAGACACCTCTCTTCAAAACGAGGTCAAGAGGAAGATGAAGGCAGGAGGATTAAAAGGCACTCCTGGTCTACCACAACTTTGAAATCTATTTAAGCAAATATCCAGAGTCTCTCAAGTAGGTTTCAAAGCAAGTGAATAATTCCCTGTGGCTCTTAGTTCTGTCCCTGGTCTCTTGATCTTGCCCACTGGATCATGTTTCCTTTCTTACAAAATGTTGAACATGTTTGCTGCTGAGTTGTTCTACTAATCTCTGCTCTGCTGGCATCATTTAGTGGTCTGACAACCTTTAATTTTAAATTCTTGACCTTTTTGCTTTAAATTGGCTTCTGAAGAAATCATTTTCGTAAGCAATGTGGAGATTTTCATAAAGCTAGAGATGTTCATTTTCTCCATTAGACAAAAGCCACATCCACTGAGGTTTGCAAGAAAATTCCTTTTTTTCTTTGCCCTCTTGATGAGATGCCCAAAAGATATGATACACTTGAACTTTTAGGCCCTCTTGTTTGGTTAAAATCTGTAATGCAGATCCCATATTCATAATTTCCCAGAAGGGAGCAGCATGACTAAACAACATGGCCTTGCAAATCTGTCTGAGATTTTAGCAAAGGAACGTCCAGTTGAGCCTTGTCCTTTTTCTAGAATATGCTTTTCTGACAATGAAAATCTTGATTTATCATCTTTTGCCATCTGCGGTAGAGGTTGAAAAGTACCACCACCAAGTCTTGGCTTGTTTTGCACAGCAGTTGTTATTTTTGTCCTTTCATTCTTTACTATACATAGCAAGAAGCCTGGCAGCACTGTTACAGTTTGCTTGGAAATCGTCTTAGTTACATATCCAGGATTCTCACTTATTGGTTCTGTTTTCAACAACTACAGATGACTGTGTTTTACAAAACTTTCTACTAGTATGTTAAAAGACCCCTTTTCTATCAATTTCCAATAACATGTTCCTCGTTTGCTTCTGAGTTCAGAATAGTGGCATCATTACGGACCAGATAGTCTCTCACATTCGAAAGCTTTCTTAGCACAAGTCTTAAAAATCTTCCAGCAGCTCCCATCCTATTTTATTTTAATGATGCCACTACATTTTTTTAGGTGCTTTTGATCATAGCATTCCAGGTTCAGGTATTAAAATCTAAATTAGTTTCCTATTTAAAAAAATAAACAAATGAACTTCTTACAAATTATTCAAGTTGGAAGATGTCATTTCCTTATGACTGTGTGACTGAAGATACAGGCTTCTTATTTTTATATTGGTGTTCCCTGATGATGGAACCCTCTCCACAGCCAGTTCACTGTATGGTTCTTTAGTGTAACAAGGTCAGCAGTAGAAATCTCTCTCTCTCTCTCTCTCTCTCTCTCTCTCTCTCTCTCTCTCTCTCTCTCCCCACACATCTTTCTTGCTCACACATAATAGGGGAGCAATACCCAAACATCTTTTCCATATTCCAATGGTGGGAAACTGCTCACAGATTCCACCCATACTCAAAGTCATCCAAGGGCACAGCTTAGCGGAGGTCACCTTGTGATGAGGCCACCATAAGAAGATCAAAGCCAAACTGGAGAGAATGGCAGAATAAGCAGAATGTGAGGAAGTATATAGACAGTAAATAAAGACAATTCTCAGGATTCAGTTGTGCCGAAGATAAATAAAAAGGTGATGACTGGGGAGATTGAAGAGACAAAAATAAAGAGGTGAATTTATTAGTTGAAGATAATTATTCATGATTTGATGTTTATGGAATAAACCTACAAAGAGATAAAATGCCAACAGATGAATAAACAGAAATAATAATGACAGATGTTCATTTAATGTTTACCACATGCAAAATATTAAAGCCTTAAATAGTTGTTTCTGGTTTAAGATATGAGGACTGAAAATTAGGAAGACACATTGCGCAGCTGGAATATGAATCCAGGTAGTTCCCACCCAGAGTCCACACTCTCAACCAAGGAATTAAATTCCTGGAAATGTAAACAAGATGGCAATTTTCAGCTCATATCATTTTATGGAAATGAAACAGCACCACATTAGCATACAGTCCTCAGTCTGTCTAATGCAGACTAAATGCTTAAATAGGTGACATCTACTTGTTTTTATTCTTCATACTAACGTTGCCTTGTTGAGAACGCACCAAAAAAAAATCTAAAGAGGGTCCATAGGTCCTAAATATGGAGAAAATCTTCTTGTCATTGACTAGACTCTTTCGTGTCTCCTAAATGACCAGCCAAATGTCGGAATGGTCTATCCTATCGAAAATATGTAACATTTACTGGGTAAAATTTTTACTATATCAACAGTAATAACAATTGGCTTAGAGATTCCTACTTCACTGATATCACTGCACAAAATTCCACAACATGAAGCAACACACGTGAACAACAAGCAATTCAAAGTTTGAACAGTTGGATCCTTTGACTCATTATGGTAGCCTGATATTTCTACAGAAATTTCACTGGACAAGTTATCTAGGCATGTCTTCAAAAAATTCCCCCCCCCTCTCTCCTTCCCTCCCTCCCTCTCTTTCTCTCTCTCCCTCTCTGTCTTTCTCTGTCTCTCTCCAAAATCAAACCCTGGAGTGGTACATGTACTGTGAGCAGATAAGAGGGGCAGGTTAAAGGAAAGGCAGATTATATACAGCAACGTCACCAAGTGGATACTATGCAGAAGTTGACAAGGAGAATTTGCACACAGCACTCATACACCATGACGCTATAAGACTGGCACTAAGAGCTGTGCTCAGGGGAGGCAGAGTCTTCCCATAAGAGTGATATCTCCTCTCTCTTTAAAGAGCTGGACTCTATATGGGATTATGAGTTTGTCTAGATTGACTTCATACAAAAAGCTCATAAACAAAGATCAGAAGCATAGACAGAAACAATATACACTGGGTAACAACTGGATGGACTAATTAACCACGGTTCTTGACATATGAGAAATACAAGTATCATTATTTTCAGATACAGAATATGTAATATTTATGAAATATTTTAAAAATAAAGTCAAAATCATAATGATGAAGCAAAAAAAGAAACATTAAGAATGACTAGGATGATTTGGGAAAAAGCAAATGGAATTTCTACAAGTCAAAAGGATTTTTGAAACAAAAGAAGACTCAGCTAAAGAATTTGTAAACTTGAAACAAATCCAACTCCGTCAATCTTACTATGGAATGTGGCCAAGAAAATCCTCACAAGCAAACCAAATTCAAGAATGTATAAAAAAGTCTAAGATCAAGCATGCATTATCAAATTGGCTCAACACTGAAATGCATGTTTGGTATAACATTAAATGCCTCATGAGATATAAAATATAATTAGCATATAAAGAATAAAAAATCAATCGTTTCAAGACTTGAAAAATAATTTGATAGAAATCAAAACAGAAATGTACAGAAAATTATTTAATCTTAAGTTAGTCATCTACAAAAATCAACCTCAAATTTTACTTTATTTTAAATATGTTTTTCCCTTTAATTGAGTCAATTACATTTAAAATTTAGAATGTTAAATTTTTTCTGCAATTCTAGTTGGCATTGTTTTTGGAATTTCTAGCAAGCAAAATTAGAGAAATAAAAGACAGGAAAAAGAAATATAATATTCATTTTATAGATAACAAATTTCTATTTATACACTCAAAAGAATAGACTTCAACAATTTTAGAAATAAGGAAAGAGTTTGGCAAGGTCATTGGCTAGTAGACAAATATTCAAAAATGAATTTCATTTCTATAAACTGTCAGCAAACAGAAATATGTTTTTAAAGATACCAATTACAGTTGTATCCAAAGACATGAAAATATCAAGCTAAGAAGAAGGGCTATACAAACTCTATTTAAAAATTAAAAGTCAAGAGATCGGGGCATAGCTCAGTAGTTAGTGCCTGCCAAGCATGTGCAAGGCCCTGAGTTCAATCTCCTAAGACCACATAAAAATTAGCTAGGCCTGTGGCACATGCCTGTAATCCTATCACTTAGGAGGCTGAGGCAGGAGGATTGTCATGAGTTTGAGGCCAGCCTGAGTTATCTAGTGAGTTCAGGACCTGCCTGGACTACAGAGTGAGACCCTGACTCAAAAATATAAATAAATAAATTCAAATATGTAAAGATTTAAGATACTTTCAAACAAAATTCTAACAGAGTTAATAATAGAACTTGATAAACTGAATTTCAACTGTATATGGCTGAGCAAAGGCTCAAGAATGACCAGCAATTTCCTGAAGATGAATATGTTGTAGGTACTGACTCTACCAAATAGCGAGAATTACCATAAAGTTTAGGCAATTGGGACATTGGACTTTGTGTTCAGGGACAGAAATGGTGACCAAGGGGAACGAATCTCAGCTGCTTAGGAGGCTGAAGCACAGAGAGCACAAGTTTGAGGTCAGTGTAAGCAACTGAATAATACCCCAAACCTCCCCCCAAAAGCAAGCAAACAAAACTAACTATAATCATTTATCACCTCATAGCAATAAAAACGACTATTATCCAAAAGACTAAAAGACTATAAGAGCTGGCAAAGACGTAGAAAAAAATGGAGCCCTTTGTGTACTGTTGGTAAGAATGTCAACCACTGCAGCCATTACGAAGAACAGTACAGAGGTTCCTCACAGGACAAAACAGAATTGCCATGCAATCCAGCAATTCTACTACTGCTTTGCATACTAATAAAAGCCATGAAAAAGGATATTTAGAGTAATTATATTCATAAGAGTAAAAGGAAACAGAAATGCTAGTTAGAAGAATTAATAAATAGTATAATAAATACTAGTATAATAAATAATACATAAGTAATGTACTTAATTATAATACTAGGTTTCATAAAGATTCCTTAGGAGAGCTGTCACCTTCATCCTCTTAGCCTTCATTTGGGCTTTTGCTAATAATGCATACGTGGCTACTTCTGGCCTTGACAACACGACCCCTTCCAGGATCTGAATGGCTTTGTCATGGTTCTCAAGAAACGAAAAAATGAGAGCTTGCTGTACTGGAGTCAAGTCAATGTGACCTAAAAGGAAAGCAAAGTTTGAGAATACTTTTGCCAAATATCAAGGATTTAGAAAATAATCGTTTTAAAGAAAGTCAAGCCATTCAAGAATCCTTCTTTGTAATATGAACAAACAAATATTATACTAAAATATATTTGCTACCAGAAAATGATAAGACTAAAATATATTTGCTACCAAAAAATGATAAGACATTTCAATTACAAACCAAAAGAATTAAAACTATAAGCCCGGTATATCCTAAATTACCTTTCTCACAAAACTCATTATAAATCATTTTACTAACCAATTATATACTTGTGAAGCTAAATTTTCCCAATTATTGTCATTCAAAAGAAATCTTCATGTTCTCTATACAGAGTTTTTATAAGTGGCACAAAAACTTCAGCGAAGTATTAAGTCAAAGCAATTATAATTTGCATTCACTATATTTACCTTTGTTCATTTCTGCTACCTGATAAATAGTGAACTTTGCAAGATCATAATATTTCATCAGAAGAAGATACTGTCCTCTAGAAGAAACAAGAGCTTTTTATTATAAGCAGATAAAAACTTTTTAAAACAAGGTTTCTCATAATCAAATGCTTACAATTTTCTAATAACATGTGCTTACGCTTACATATACATAAGTTATGATAAAAATATACAATGAAGGTTTAAATTTTGAAATGTGTTACAATAAAAAGACACCGCTAATGGTTTGACTCTGGAATGGCCCCCCAGAGCCTCAAGAATCTGAAAGGTGACTGGATTACAAGGGCTAACGGGATCAAGTGGGATTAATCCATTGGTAGTTCTATGTTGTTTGAAGGTCAGGCCTGATTGGAGGGATGGGTCACTGGGGGAGTGGCCTAGGAGGGCACATCGCCCTTTCTAGCGCTACCCTCAGTTTTCTGTGCTTCCTTTCTCCCATGCCACGAGCTACTTTCCTCCACACCAGGTCTTTCAACCATTGCCAGTTGGCCACTCATGGACTGAGACCTTCCAAAACCGTGAGCTAAAATAACTCTCCTCCTTTAAGTTGTGGGTGCCAGGTATTATGTCTCAGCAACAAGAAGATGCCTCAGACAGAATTGTTTCCATTAATCCCTTTCCAAACACTCTTTCTCACTTCAAACCCACTGCTACCACTACTTTTGCCGCTTCTTGAAGCAGTTCTGGACATCTACTTCTGTCTCATTACAGGCGCAATCAAAACCACAGTGACCACTGGAGCAGAGTACAATCCAAGAAAAGGGCGGGCTCCCAACGCCATTACCGCACATCCTCATCCACCTTATTCACTGGACTTGGCCCCATGGGACTGCTGGTTTTTCTCTAAAGTCAAAAATGACCATGACAAGTAAGTATTTTGACTCAATTCAGGACATTGAAGCAGCCACAATAACACAGCCAGAAATACTCTGGAAAGAGGACCTCTAGAACTGCTTCCAAAGGTGACAAAAATCATGGGTGAGTGGCGTTTGAACTAAGATGGACTATTTTGAGGGAGATTAATAGCAGTGTGTCTGTTACTGCAATAAATTTTAAAAATTTAAATATGCACTGAATTTTTTATTGTACTTTAAATGCATAAAAAGTATCTGAAAACTATAAGCATTTTTTAATTTAAATAAGCTCAATTAACATAGAAATGTGATGAGAAAACAACTTAGAAAATATAGTGATAAAAAGAAAATAGTCAAATCTTCTCTGTAATTATCTGTAGTTGAAAATGTTATACTTTATTGCTGAGAATCTACTCAAAGATAAAGTTCTGGGAAAATAAAAAGTATTTATATAAATTTCCAAAATGTGTTTCAACAGTTAAAACACCGGGTTGGCAGAATAACACAATGGTTAGAGTGCTTGCCTAGCAAGCACAAGGCCATGAGTTCGATTCCCAGCACCACATAAACCAGGTAGGGTGGTGCATGCCTGGAATCTCAGCACTCAGGAGGCTGAGACAGAAGGACTGCAGTGTTTGATGCCAGCCTCAACTACATACTTAGTTCAGGAGAAGCCTGTAGTACAGAGTGAGATCTTGTCCCAAAGAGACAGAAAGAGAGAGAGTTAAAACACAAAGCAATCCTTTATCAGAAAATATTTTTCCATTCCATTTTCCCTAGAGACAGATTTTGGTACTGATAACTGGCCAAAAAAAAATCCATTTATATAACAAGCTCTTTTACATTTGAAAAACAATTGCATGTGCTACTTTTTTTTTCCCCTACCTAATTAGCTGAGGGTCATGTCTGGTGCCTTTGTACACACAATCAAAACAACTATTCCAAGTTAGTACTTTTCTCTCATCAGATATGAGATAAACTATATAAGCAGCAGTGTAGAAAGCCCTTGGGGTGCTTAAAATTTGGAACATTCAGTATTTTGATACAAGGTTAAAATAAAGGAAAAGATCTGATTATTGCATGAAATAAGTCTTCTTAAGCTTTGCTAAACACAAGAACTACATCTGGTTGGCATGTAGCGGAGATGGCCATTGCCAGAGGTTATTATAAATAAGGAAGATGGAAAACTTAACGGAGCTAATGCTCCCAACAGCTTGCCCAGATGCTAAGTTATCCCGAGAAGAATTCAGTTTCTATACCTGTACCTTATCATATGGAGCTGAATTCCATCTGGCTGAAGGTGGATAGCACGGGATAACTCCTTCACCGCCATTTTCCATTTATGCAACTGTTGGATGAAAGAAACTGAGGTTACTAAAGAAACTGACCACTTCCTTTCTGATGTTTAACCTCTCACACCTTTCTCTACAGAAATTTTGCATAAAAAGGGTTTTTGGTTTTTAAAAAAATTATATTTAAACCTGAAGGATGATTATGCATGCCCATATACTATTAATTTTACATTAATTCAATTTGTCATGTCTTCTCCCGTGGGCTCTTTCTTTTCAGTTAACTTGGCAGGTTTTTATCCTAAACATAAAAACTCTTCCTCAAAACTGCAACTATGCTAATAAGCTAGCTTATAAAAGTGTCTTAGTTTCTTTTTCATTGTTGTGACTCAAGACCCAACATCCACAAATTAGGGGAGAAAAAGTTTATTTTAGCTTACAGTTTCAAAAGGTCAGAGTCCACTCAGGGGCACCCGGCAGGAATGGAGGCACCTGGCAGAAGCAGAGGTGGTGGCAGCACCTCACAGCATTGCTACCAGGAAGCCAAGTCAAGGCAACTTGACTCTAGTTTCTTAAGGAAGGCAGGGAAGAGCTCATACATCCTTCCAGGTCCATCCCAATGATCCACCCCTGGTTCCGGCTCAGTATTCTCCCCACCTCAAGCCTGTAATCTGATCTACACACCTTCCATCCACCCCTCTAGACTAGGCCCCAATCTTCCAACAGCACATGGTTCCATAGACAATCCAGAACGTCCAAATACATGAGATTTTTGGTAGACATTCCAGATCCAAACCACAATAAAAAGAGAGCAAAATAAAAAATTAAAATCAATCTCACTTAAAAATGAGAAAAAAGGGTTTATGCCAAAAATTAACAAATGAATAAAATCAAGCACATAGTGGTATAAAAAGGTTTGTAATATCAATGTGTAATGAAAAGTAAATATTGATTCCTCCCATAATATTGATCACAGACACATGACCTAAATTGTACACATTTGGGGTAAAAATCCACTACCAATAGAGATACTATCAAGGGAGCAATGCACAGACCCAACAAAATTAACCTGGGACAACCAACTACATTTCTAAATATTGTATGCAAAAAATGAGAGAGAAAAAGAGAGAGTCACTATCTATTTACCCATTACTGTCAAGAGATTTTTGCCTCTCAGAACAAAAGTTTTGAACCTATATCCTCACTCCCTGATATCACATTGGCGCTTTGATTTCTGTGTGTGTTCAGGGGAATCACTAAGTCCTCAGATGTCCTGAGCTTCAGAAATAGGTTTAGTTAGGCTAGGTAAAATAACCACACAATACAAAGTATCTACCTCCTCTCCCAGGAGGATTAAAAATGGCTAAAAAGCTGCGTCTCTGGGGCAACACCAAGGGAGGTCTTCCTCTTCCATTATTTGGAAAGCAAGGACTTCAAACAGGACTCTAGGGACTCTGAGTCCTGAAAGGTAGACACCCCTAGACAGTCATCAGTGGGCTTGCAGTGCGAGCACACAGTGTGTTTACAGTGATTTTGGAGTTGTGTTTCCCTGCGGTATAATCGACTGTGTCCTTGTTGAGCCATGAAAGACACAGGTATAAAGAAAATGAGAAGCCAGCTTCCATGGGCTCTTGCAGTCCTTTGGTTTTGGTAGATTTTAGCTTTTATTTGAAGGGCAAAGGGCAGCCGTTGAACGTGCCTTGGTACAAAAGTGAAGTGACATGACATGTTTTGCTTGGCTCATGGTTGTTTGCTATTGCAGTTTGATTAAATGTATTAAAGAGCAGAAGCAAGCAGGCTATTACAATCATCCTGATGAGAAATGATTGTGCCCTGGAGGGATGGTAGTAAAGTGGTGGGAAGGGGGATCTCTACATTATGGACACAGAGTTTACAGTGCTTATCTCTAAAAGGTCAGATTTAGTTGAAGGTGAAAAGAACTTTAATTTCTGAATTGTTTAAATTAATTAAACGAAGGATGTATTGCCTCTTTCTAAGTAACTTGTAAATATTAAATAAAATTTAAAGGATATAGTTTAGTAGGGTACCATTCTATGTAAAGATCCCATTCTATAAACCTACATGCACATGTGTAAACACACACGCGTGTGCACACACACACACCACTACATCAATAGATTACAAAATGTTAAATTTCACGGACAATAAAGCAAAGAACAGTTTTTAATCTATTAATTTCATAAAAATGTTTTGTTTATTCTTATTGCATAAGTATATTGTTTTGTTTTGGATCTGAAGTGTTCTCCCAAAAGCCTGATGCATTTGGGTGTTGCGGAATAACCACGGAAGCAGGTGCTGTTAATGGGTAGGCGTGATCATACGGGGTGGATTTGAGATGCATGGTAGATCAGGGTTGTGCAACAGATAACGGGCCTACGACACATTCCTGGGCATGTGACCTGGAAGGGGTGGCCCCTTGGCATTTAACTCTGAACTGAGACAGGTCCTGGAAGGGTTCACCTAACTCTGCCCTTCCTGCCTCACTAGGTTCCCTGTTTGCCACGCCATGAACAACCAGGCCTCTGCCATTTGCTTCCCCCACTGGAGCTGCCCATGAATGAACTGAGACCTTCTAAACCTGGGCTAAAATAAGTCTTTCCTCCCTTAAGTGTGGATGGAGATCAGGGACTCAGCAATGAAAAGGTAACTAAGATATATATTATCTATAATATATATATATATATTATCTATTATATATATATGTGTATATATATATATAGTTTTTGTAATACCAAAAATCAGGTACTATATTATTTTTAAATGAGAGATATAAAAATACATGTATTTTTATAGAGGCTTTGAAAGACCTACAGCTAACTCTATCTGCTTAACACCCACTGCTTCCAAATCCATTAACCTGTATAGTTAGTTAAAGCAAAGAACATATTACTATGTTAAAAGTAGTTCAAACAGTCAGTAAATACATGAAAAAATGTTCAACATTCTTAGCAACTGGAGAAATGTAAATCAAGTATCACTAAGATACCATCTAGCTCCAGAGAGGATGGCTTGTATCAAGAACACAAACAGCAATCAGTGCTGGCCAGGCTGTGGGGAAAAAGGAACCCTCCTGCACTGCTGGTGGGAATGTAAACTGGTACAACCACTATGGAAAGCAGTATGGAGGTTTCTCAAAAGACTGGAGATTAATCTCCCTTTCATTTCAGCGATACCTCCTCTTGGAATGTTCCCAAAGGAGTTAAAAAAAAAACATATAACAGAGCCACATGTACACCCATGTTCAGAGCAGCCCAACTAGCAATAGCTAAAATGTGGAAGACAACAAAACACCCTTCAACAGACCAATGGATACACGAATCGTGGTAATTATTCACAATGGAATACTACTTATCTATAAAGACAAATAGGTTGGAGGCTTTTGTAGGCAAATGGAGGCAACTTGAGACCATCATGCTTAGTGAAGTGAGTCAGAAGCAGAAAGTGAAATATCTAATGGTTTCCCTGATATGAGAAACCCAGATGACAATTATTTCATAAAACTTATTGTGGGGAATAATGGGAAATGGAGGGGAGAGAGAGAAAGGAGAGGGGGGTCGAGAAGGGTGAGGGGAAGGATTTATAATTTTGTCACAATATGTATATGCACAAAATACTCACATTCAATGTAAAGTTTATGTATTGCACTTATACCTATCAATAAAATGGAGAAAAAAGTTGAACAAATATCCAGAAAATAAAACTTTTCTAAAATGCAAGATTCTCCAACTTCAAATACCTTGTAGTAGGCTTCTGCTTTACAGATATAGCTTTGAATACACAAGGGATCAAACCTAATGGCCTCGGAGAACTGGCAAATGGCTTCAGTGTAGTTTTCCAAGTATAACATATGGATGAGGCCAATATTTATATATGCCAAGGTAAAAGTTCTTTAAAAATGAGAAAGAAAGAGCTTGTTAGATATCTTCAATGATTCCAGTTATAAATGAATCTGATGAAATACATGCATCAACATGCTTCATGGTATTTTTGATATTTTATTAAAGAAACATAAACTACCCTCTGTTAAAAATTATTAACA
The DNA here is from genome assembly GCA_004027205.1 of Ctenodactylus gundi. Classification (NCBI taxonomy): domain Eukaryota; kingdom Metazoa; phylum Chordata; class Mammalia; order Rodentia; family Ctenodactylidae; genus Ctenodactylus; species Ctenodactylus gundi. Next base: position 131,616 of record PVKB01003056.1, on the reverse strand, counting down.
CCTGGCAAGATATAGTGATACAAGCCTGGAAACCCTTCACTCTGGGGAGGGTGAGGCAGAAGGATCTCAAGTTTGAGCCAGGCCTGGGCAATTTAGATACTTCCTGAAATACTGTCCCAAAATAAGGGCTGGGAAACAGCTCAGTGCAAAGGCTTGAGTTTCATCCCCAGGACCATCCCCCTAAAGCCGTTCACACACACAGTTATAAATATCCTTTATAAAATTTTTGTAAGGAAATAATAATTGTTGAGAGTGTGTTAGGAACTGACTTTATGTAGTAGCCTACATCCCTGCTAATAATTCACTTTTCCTTGACTTAATTTTGACTTATCTTGAATTATAAACTTATTTTTCCTTAACCCAATGGACTTTCTCAGGCCATGAATAACAGTGGAAAATGGTAAAAATTCTATGGTTAGTTGGCTTAGAGTTAAAATCTTCCCCACACTGACACTTGCATGTTCCTTCTGTATACTAAGTGAATATTGTTTTTCTCTCTTGGACACTTTGCCTGGGCACCAGAATTTCTAATACACAAAGTTTCAGTCGATTCTTTGCACTTGAAACTCTTTTTTTTTTCTTTCTTGGTTCAAAACTATCCTAAAGAAAACCACTCTGGTCATTGTGGAGCTATGTTTCATGGCTTTCCTAGGCCAAGTTCAAAGTTTACCATAGATAGCTAACTAAACTTCTCTGATTGACATGGAATTAGCATGATTTATTACTCTGACAACTTCCATTTTAAAGAATGCTTCATTGTCAAGAAGGGGAACTAAATTCTGTGTTTTACTGCTGGCTCTGACTAATGTGTTTAATGTTCAATCTGTTTCTTCCTCAAACGATGGTCTAAATAGTATTAGCTATTTTTCTTTTCTCTAACTAAACAAAGTAGAAGCAGGAGCTCAAAATACAGGATTTCCTTTTATTGAGTTCTATTTTGTTTTGTTTTTTCCTGTGCTTTTATTAGTATGTATTTGTGACACATAATAATTACAATCAGCTTGAGAAATTGTTGCATTTACTTGCCTCATTTTGATCACTTTTACTTCCCTTTTTCATTCCTGCCTCCTCACCCCTTCAAATTCTCTTTTCCTTCCCACAAAGTCTGTCTTCTTAATTTCTTTCACCTCACTTTGATTTAGTTCTTTTACTTTTTTACAGTTTGGTCCTCTCATATTAAAGAAACCATGTGATAGTTAACCTTCTGTGTCTGATTCATTACACTAAACATGATGGTCTCAAGGTGCTTCTATTTTCCTACAAACAACTCAAATTTATGTTTCTTTATAGCAGAGTTTGTACATAGCAATGATACTGTAAGCAGAATTCTTTGTCGTTATTTTAAAGCTTGATGACAGTTTTCAGTAACTTAAAACTTCAAAAAGCTCTATCTTGAGTATCCTCAAACCTATCCTAATAACTTGTTGATTTACTGTCCATAGATTTAACTCTTCTCAAACTCATTGAAGCTCTAAAATTTGCATTTTCACCTGACACAAACAAGTTATATTTTAGTAACAAGATTAGTCACAGTGGTACTCTAATTCTAGGATGACTTCATAATAGTCTAATTTTAGAATAAGGCATTGATGATTAGAGAAGACTTTTTCTTTGATTTTGAATTTTATAAATCTTACACAAAAACAAAATCAGTAGAAGGAAAGCATACCTTTCTAGAGCAATGACAGTTTCAAAGTCACAAATTGCCAGGAACCAGAATTTTAGATGTGCATACAGTATACCCCGATGTAGAAAGCAGCTAACGTTCTCATAGCTGTCATTTATGAGCACTGAAAAATAGGAAACATACATTTTGTTCAGGTTCTGAACAAACATATCTGAGTTATATTTTACACTGGAATCTTCCTATTCCTTACTATGATTTGTTTAACAGTGAATAAAATATCACATATATGTGATGAGTGGAGTAAAAATTAATACCCATCATTTAAAAACATATTTTATCATTAGTAATACCTGTGACTATTACGGTTGGCAAACTCTTTAGGGCTGGAAGAAATCCTGACTACAATCTAGGATAGCCAATTCCCATTGTAGCAAAGGAGATTAAGGTCCCAAGGGATGAGGTATGCTGGCTGTGATGCACCTCAGTTATCATGAGCCTAAGCCTCTGATGGCTTGTTATTATCACAAAGACACCATTCCTGGGCAACGACTAGACTCAAGTACTAATTCAGACCAAGGTGCACGGCAGCATCCAGGTTTACTCATAAACCAGGAAGGACAGCAAGCAAGAGGCTGCTCCTAGGCATGAAGAACTGGGAATCAAGGCAGGTGACTTCATTATGCATATTCCAAAGAGAGAGGCAAGGGGCAAAAAGAATCGTCTCTCAGTCCTGCACTTGTGTATCTCTTGTCAGAAACCAGCCTTGAAGGTCATCTCAGCCTCTTGCTTTTGTCTCCATTTCCAAAAACATCCTATACAATGAGATGGATTTTACTCGAGATTTAAAGCATGTCTTCTGAGATTTTTAAGCCCACTCCAGTTAGAAAGCAAAGGTTTGCCACAGTATTCATGATCTGGGATGCAAATATTTTTAGTACTGAATTTAAGAAATTACAACCAATTTCATCAATGAATATACTGAGTAAGTAAATTATCACTCACCTAAATAATAGTTAATAATTAGAGAATGAGGCAATGGGACTGCTCAGTGCACAGTGTGACCATCTAGCAAGAGGAGAAGGCAACTGCCATTTTAGAGATTTGTCTACCAAAATGAAAAACTTAAGGGAAAAAAAGAATTACTTAACTTCTATATTCTTTGGTTTCTCATCATTAACAGTGAAAGATAACAGTAGCACTATTTAAATATTAAATTGGCATATTACATTTATAGTACCTACAACAAGGTGCTTAGGTGATACTAAAATGCCCCCCAAAATTAGGTTTTATGAGCTTAGGAAGTATTTTGGGAAACCTTTTTCTGTTCTGAGGGCAATATTCCTTATGCCATCCTATAGGGAAATACTGAGGACAAAATCACACTATTCTACTCTGAACCATTAAATGGCAGAGATTTTGGATTATTATGAACCAAGAAGAAGGAAAGAGATCAAAATTTAAAGAGGGAAATGAGAGGAACCAGTGTTTAGAAAAAGACCAAGGAGAAAGAGGTTAACCTAGATGGCAGATGAATACAATAGGCCCCAAATCACTTACACAGATCTTCAAATTTCAGTTGCATGTGCTATCTTTATTCTACAAACCCTAAAACATTAAGCAACAGAGTATTGCATGCAACATGTTTATGTTGATGTTGCAATGGAGAATGAAAGAAAGGCCACGGTTGGGGCTGGAGGAGTGAACACAGTGGTTAGAGTGCTCACCTAGCAAGCGCAGCTCCCTGGGTTTGGTTCCCCAGCACCACATAAACTGGGCATTGTAGCACAGGCCTGTAACCGCAGCACACACTCAGGAGGCTGAGGCAGGAGGATTGCCTCAGGCCAAGGTTAGCCTGGGCTCCAAAGTGAATACAGGACCAGCCTGGGCTACAGAGTAGGGAAGAAGGGGAGAGCCAAGAGAATACCTAAACAGACAGAACAGTCACCCCAGAGAGCAAGTGCAATGACAACGGTGGTGAAGAATCAGCTCTGAGCATCTTCTTGGATGGAATATAATAAAAGAAATGAATGAGAAGCTTCAGCCCACTTCCCCAGGAATCCTTAAACATAGGAGGAGGGTGCTAGGTTCCTTTCAGCATATTGGAAGGTAACAGACTTCTTTTATTTGAATATTAATGAGAAGGATGGTCTATTAATATTTAAATAAGAAGATTTAAACAAGTGTCTTAGAGATGAAATTCTACCACATTTTTTATTAATGCCAACTTAAATCTACAACTTTCTACAGTTATAACATAAAATACATCATTTTCACAAAAATCTACAGGATCAAGTTAAATACATGCATGTCAAGGCTAGAATACCTGAGGAATACAGCTTAACTTTTCCTTTCTTCTATTCAAAGAATCTTTGAATTAATAGTCACATGTATTTATATATGTATGCATGTGTGTATCATCTTTTTGGGTGAAAATAATGGAATTCTTTAATTAAAAATTTATTTTCAGATCTCTATAGAGTCACAGTTGTAAAAAAAAAAAGCAGAGTAATCCTCTGATTTTTACCCATCATTCTCCTCATTCTCCCCATTGAAAATAAGGCAAATTTTATTAGGCAGATATAGGGTTAATAGTCAGATTTTTATTAGGTAAGCTCAGAGTACTCAGGGTTGCTGGACTGAGCGTATCCCAAACAGAAACACAGCAACTGAGAAACATTAGAACATCATGAAATATAGAACAATGACAAAGTTAAAATTAAACTGGTTCTGGGGATTGTAGCTATGGGTACAGGACTCCTTGTAGAAGCCAATCTAAAGCCAATGAACTAATTTTATGCTAGTGGGTACAAATCAGTAAAGGAAAAAATATAGAAAAAATGAATACGTATGATTTATAGAAAAACTGTAAGAACCACTGTAGCTGCTGAATCATCGGCAGTCTTGCCCCTCCCTCTTTCCCCTTGCAGGAGGAGCTCCTGCTTCACCTCTCCTTTATACTCTCCCAAGAGAGTTACTTTCTACTTTCCACCTGTTCCTCCGTTCATGGTGTTCATTCTTCAGCAGTGATAGAACACGGACTGTGGTTTGAGCTCTCTGCTAACTTTTTCTGGCACCCAAACGGGGACATCTGAAGACATCTCGTGGTGGGCTAAGTTTTACTTTGGGTCTACTCCTCTTTGGACCCGCGTTACAGTCGCTATCTTGCCAAATTAAAATTGGACGCCCATCGACCAGTTAAAGTCCACAAGAGTGGTTGCTAATCTTCCCTCTCAGGTGACAGGTTTCTGAGGGGCCGCATTCACTGATCCCCCGGCCACTTGTGACGGGGAATGTTGGTGTCTGGAGTCACTCTTTTGCTGTCCTGTCTATCAGCATAGGAACGTCTCCACACAGCCCTCCTCTTATGGGAAAAATTGAGAGCGTCCCTAGGCTACCTTAAGCTAGGCTAGAGAGAGAGAGACAGCGACTCCACTCCAACTATCCTCTCTGTAACGAACAGGAAGGGTGGAAGCTTCCTCAGTTCTGGTGACCTTGGTGTTGGTAAGTTGCGTAAGTCCAACTTGGAAATGGATAATCTTGCAAAATTGTATGGGGGACCCCAGCTAAACCTTTTTGGAGTTAGTAAATCGTCCATCCGGGCACAGCAAGGTTGTAAACACTGTCTGTGAGGGCTCTCTAGTGGAGAACACACAAAACTGCAGGGGATGGGCACTGATAAAATCTTTCTACAAGTGGAAAATTTGGTTTCAACTGTTCCTAAGGGATCACGCTTAGAATGCACCTGAAAGAAATGGGAAAAATTCAATCCCCAAGCCCTGAAGAAGAGGCTTTTCTTTACTCCACCTAGGCATGGCCCCGATATAAGTTACCTGATAACGAAACCTGGCCACCTTCAGGCTCACTCGATTACAATATAACCTTAGAGTTAGACTTGTTTTGCAAATGCAAGGAAAGGGGATCAGAAGTCTCATATGTTTAAGGTGTCACTGCTTTGAGGAAAGACTTGAATCTTTGCCACGACCGTAATCTGACTCCCAGTGGTTCCAGGACCCTGGCTAAGGCTCCTGCCATGGCAGCCATGACTTCCACTGTCACTGAAGACTCTGAACCAGAGTTATCACCTCCATCTTATTCTGAGCCTGCTCTTTCCCTCCTGCTGCAAGCCCTAAGGCCCGGTATCCACCTCTCCCAAGTGGATCAAAAGCATGCCCAGTACAGGAAATGCTTGGAGAATTTGGCACCACCCCAGTCCATGTGCCATTCACACTGCATGACAAATTAAATCAGAAAAATTTAGACTTAGAAAAATTCTCAGAGGAGCCTGATAGATACTTTGAGGCTTTTGAAGGTACCTGCCAAGTTTTTAAACTGGCACTGGAAGATACCATGCTTATTTTAAATCGGACTCTATCCTCAATGAAAAGGAATGAGTGTTTACAGCAGCTGAGAGATGTGGAGATCAACTCTATATTGCACAGGGAGCTGGGGAACAAACAAAAGGTGGGGGGGGGGGGAGGTGAATTCAGAGTCTACCCCCAAATGCCTGCCAGGCGCAGAAGCTACCCCTGGGCAGGATCCCAAGGGGACTATAACACAGGGGAAGGGAACAGAGCATATTTTCGGGCCCGTATTCTTGAGAGATTCCATGGGTCAAGTCAGAAACCTTTAAACTATCTTAAGATAGCTGAAAATCAACTAGGACCCAATGAAAGTCCTAGGGTCTTTATGAATACACTGAGAAAGGCATTAAGGAAGAATACTGCTGGTGATCCAGAATCGCCAGAGGGCATTATGATTTTAAAAGATAAATTGCTGCCTCTTTCAACACCTGATATTAGAAGAAAATTACAAAGGCTAGCTTTTAACCCAGAATAGTATCTAAGTGATTTCACTAAGGCGCTACCTCAGTCTTTGATAATACAGACCAGGAGAAAGAGAAGGAAAGGGAAAAAGACAAAAAGAAAAGGCAAAAGGCTTGGTCATGACCCTGAAAGAATGGGATAAGCCTAAATGAGCTCCTGAACAAATAATGGACAGTCCTGCCCCTCTCCAGCTTGCAGAAGGAGTTCCTGCTCTCCTCACTCGCCTTTACACTCTCCCAATAGAGTTACTTTCCATTTCCCTACGGTTTCTTTCTTCATGGTGTTTATCCTTCGATATTGACAGAACAAGGACCCTGGCTTGAGCTTTCTAGTAACAGAAAAATCTTACAAAAGTATATGTACCACAAAATAATTATGTACCAATTGACACGGATAAAGTCAAGATAAAGAGCATGTGTATCACCACGAGGACCCCTCACGTGGTCTTATGTTAGCCACATGCGTTTCCTTTTCAACTCACCCCACCCTAACTCCTGAAAACCACTAACATATTCTCTCTATCTGTAATCCTGTAACTTCAAAAATATTACATAAGTAGAGTCATACAGTATGTAATCTTTTCTGATTGACTTTTTCACTCAGCATATGGGGTTATTCATATCAATAGTTTGTTCTATTTAAGAAGTTGTTTCCTCATAGGCCCCTATCATTCTTTGCTTATCCATTCGTATATTGATGAACATCTGGATTGCTTAGAGTTTTTGGTTGCTATGAGCAATATTACTGTCATCATTTGTGTGTAGTTTTTGTGTGGACATAAATTTTCATACTCTGGCAATCTAGAACTTTGTTCCGATGTTAGCCACGGTTGAAGTGGGGATTCTGGCTGCATTAGACCAGTCAGGATGGGCTCACTGATTCCACTGGAAGCTGTTTGCTGAGTACCTCATCAAGGTTTAGAATTGTGCTGGGCATACATATAACTTGCAATGTACCGATGACAGTAAGGTAGAGATGGGTTATTTTAGCTCTTGACAGCCTCCAGTGACTGAGAATTCTCAAAGCCTCTTTTTAATTCAAGAGTCAAAAAAAGCCTTGAATTTCCATAAATCTATGGGCTAATCATTACAGCAGGACACAAGCCACTGGGGCAATTTAATGGCATTTTAACAAGTCAGCTAGGAAATAGAAATGAGCTTCCAGAACTCAACTTATACAAACAGATTTGTCTGATAAGACAGTCTTCCCCTGTCATAGGCACACACAAACACATACACATGCATATATACATCACTAAAAGAACATATACAAACGCTTGTAGCTCAACAACTGTGGATTATAAAAATACATGGATATAGATGATACATACTACATGGGTATATAAGTATTGAGTGTGTATATGTTGGTATATGCATGTGGTACTAGTTCCATGTCATTATTCTCCTCTATGAATCTGAACTGCAGAACTCAAGATCAGACCCTTACGCATGTGCAATTGAAGAGACAGTACCTGAAGTGCTGTAATCTTGTAGCGCTCTAAGAGGGTTACTCTTTCTAAATATGCAAGCTCTGTAATAAAATGCTAACCAGTTATTAGGATCAAAGTGAACAGCAAAAGAAAAGTCCCAGGTGGCTTGTTTATAAAGGTGCTTTTTAAAATACGCTTTTCCTCGATATGTCCTAGAAAAACAGGAAAAATTCATTTTAACATGCTTGCAAAATATGCATTTTTTCTTTTTGGTAAATCTATTCATATAAGTTTGTTTGAATACCATTCACATAATTATGTTTACTAATTACATTCTACATATTAATGGCACACTTAATAATATTGGGGCAGGGATCAGGGAAACATGGGGGCTGCCATGGACAGTGCTGCTCAAGTCTCTCAGGTACCTAAACACTCATTCAGTTAGCAGGAAATGTGTAATAGAAGTCACCTTTAGAGGGCCTTGTCTGCTCCAGATGTGGTTAACATGAAGAGACTGTCATTCAAAGTATCTTCATGGGAAGGGCTTGGGGCTCACACACACAACACGCACTCTCATCCAAAAGCTCATTGGTTACACATTTCATTTTACTCAACATAGATTTTGGTTTATGAAACTCACTTCACAGCCTAGGATTTGCCTGCTTACTTGTATATATATTTCTTTTTTCCTTTCTTCCCTGTCTTAGTTACTGTCTCATCGCTGTGACCCAATATCCAACATGCACAGCTTTAGGGAGGAAAGATTTATTTTATCTTACAGTTTCAGAAAGTCACAGTCCATTCATAGGTGGGCAGCTAGAAAATGGTGGAATCACCTGGTGGGACCACACGTAGAATAAGAGCTGAAGCTGGTACTCCAGAAGACAGAGATCTGTACAGCATAATGGAACAGAGAAACTGGGAGAAAGCACAGAACCAGCGCACACCCCTCCAGGTCAAGCCCCAAGCAAACAGCCCTTCCAGCCAGGACCCGCCTCGCAACCCTACACAGTATCCACAGGAACATGAGACTTCTGGAGGACACTCCAGATCTAAACCATGACATCCTGCCCCTAGTAGACTCATGTCTACTCCCTTAAGCCATATGCATTTAGTCCTCAAGAGTTACCAAAGTTTTAACAGTTCTAGCACTGTTTTTAAAAAAGAAGAAAAAAAGAAAGGAAGTTTAAGTGAAAGTCTCCTCTGAGACACAAGGCAGCCTCTCAGCTGAGCTCCTGTGAAAACCAAAACCAGCAAAGCCCTTCTAACACACAATGGCACGGGGTACACACTCCCATTCCAAAAGGGAGGAATGGGAAGATAAAAGGCAACAGGACCAAACCAATTTCTAAACCCAGCAGGGCAAGGGTTAAATCCTGTAGTGCCGGGAAGGCATCTGGGATAAACTACAGAAAGCCTTGAACTCCAAAGGGTTTGGATGGCCCTGCCCCTACAGTATGGCTGCTGTCTGCAATTTCCATCTTCTCTCTTTTGGGCTGGATCCACTCACACAGTCTGCAGTTTTCCACAGTGGATGATCCATGCTCCTGGCTTTACCAAATATCTGGGTTCTCTACTGCACCTTAGGTTTCTCCTCTGCAGCTTCACACATTGCCCTCCTGAAGCCACAATGCTTGAAGCCTGGCCCTCAGAGTGCTGGCAGAGCCCTTCCTATTTGTGCCAGTAAGCTGCAAGTGACAGCTGCCACAGAAGTCCAGGGTCCCATCCCGCGCATCACTGAGGAGTGTATTGAACTCTGAGGTCACTGTCACGGTGGCCCCAGTTGCTCACACACACACCTCGATGCCCTAGTCACAGGGGAACAGCAATGTCTGCGAGGTTTCTTTGTTGTGTGGGAGCGTGTTGCCATGCTCAGAGCTGGAATCTTTCAGCAGCTCCTCCTTGCAGAATCCTTGTCTAGGACAGTCCTTGAGTCCAGCTCCCCAAGGCCAGCCACTGGTGGCAACTCAATCCATTGATGTCTTAGTTACTTATGTCATTGCTATGACAAAGTACCCACCATTCACAGCTTATGAGATGAAAGCTTTATGTTAGTTCACAGTCTCAGAACGTCTCACACAATCCATCCACGGGGCCTTCAACAATGATGCGCACACATGGCAGAGGATGGAGAGCTGCTCACCCCACTGCCAACAGACACCAAGTGAGCGAGGAGCCAGGGGATGTCTGGAGACTCGGACAAGGCTACAGCTTTCCCAGCAACAAACTCTAACAGCGTTTCTTCTTCTTGCCTTTGCTTACTTCAAGCTGACAGCTGGGCCCTCCCTCACTTCAATCATACACACCTGAGAGCTCTGCCCTGGGCAACGTCCAATCTCAACAATTTAACAAAATCCCTCCAGATCAAACCCTTAACGTCAGCTCTTCCAGCCAGGCCTCACCTCCCAATTGCACATGGTTTCAAATACATGAGGATTGTGGGGGACAACCCAGATCCAAACCTCAGCAGGTGGCATGTCTGTTGTTAGAATTTGTCAGTCTCAGGAACTCTGAGCCCATAAATTTTTGTTCATTATAAATTGCTCAGTTTCCAGTATTCTGTTACAGCAGCACCAAAAAAGGACTAAAATAATAACCTAAATGAAATGAGCAAATACCTAGAAGCACACAAACTGCCACCATTGACTCAAGAAGAAATAGAAAGCCTATATGAACCAGTACCAAGTGAAGAGGCAAAGACAGCAACCAAAGCATAAACAAAGGTCCAAACTCATGTTTGGGTAATTTCTACCGAAGAATTGCTACAAATTCTTCTCACACTTTTCCAAAATACAGGAAGAGGCTACTTTCTCACCCATTTTATGACATCAACATTTTCCTAATATCAAAGACAGAAAAGACATTACAAAAAAGAAACCTACAGAGAAGGTTGCCAGTACAGATGCAAAAAATTACCAACAAAATACTAGCACACTGAATGTGACATCATGGGTTTATGTACTATGATCCAGTGTGCTTACCCTTGTAACACACAGATGTTTTAATTTATGAAATATATTAACATGCACCACAAAACAAAATTAATAGGAAAATCCACTTAATCATTTTGACAGAGAAAACGTATTTGACAAAAATTTAACTTTAGAAATCTGACTTTAATGGTAAAAATTTTAAAACACGCAATTAGGAACATATTGAATATGATGAAGGCCATTCATGAAAGCAAAAGGAGTATACTTCATACCCAATCGTGAAAACACAAATTTCTTTTTCCCTTTACATCAAGATCAAGACAAGGATGTCTGTTTTCAATATTTTGTCTAATGTTGTACAGGAAATTCTAGACAAAGTAATTAAATAAACAAGCAAACAAATAGCATCCAAATTAGAAAGTAAGAAGTAAAACACTCTCGCCACAGATGAAAGCATTTTATACACACAAAAAAATCCTTAAAAATCTACAGAAAATGTAAGAACAAAGCAATTCAGCTAAAGTGCAAGATATATGACTGACATACAAAGGAAACTAAGAAAGCTGTTCCATTTTTCAGTAACATTAAAAAATGGGGATAAATTTAATCAACTAAGTATGGGACTGGTATATGACTGAAAAAAAATTTAAAACCCTAAAAAAATTCATGGTCATGAATGATAAGATTTAATAAAGCTAAAATGACAATATTCCCCGAGCAATCTAATGTAATTTCTACCAGAGTCACAGTGCTTTTGGAACAAACATAAAAGCTGAATCTAAAATTTAAATGAAATTACCAGGGATAACAAGTAGCCAGACACCCTCAGAGGGAAAAACAGTTGAAAAACTCACACACTACTGCTTGAAAAAGTAACACAAAGCTACAAACCAAAGCAGTGTGGTGTTGACATACGAACAGATACTTCAACGAGTGTCTAGAAGTAAATCAACACCTCTATGGTCAAATAATTTTTACAAGAATGCCAAGATCAACCGCGAAGAAATAATATTCTCTTCAACAAACAAGACAACTAGACAGTCACATGTAAAACAATAAAGTTAGGGGGTTTTTTGAGACAATGTCTCAGTCTGTATTCCAGGTTGATTCTGGACTCACCATGTAGCAAAGGCCGGCCCTGAACTTATGGCCTCAGCCTCAGGGTGCTAGGATTACTGGTGTGTGCCACCACACCCAGCCTATGTGGTGCTGTGGAATTGATGAAGTTAGATCTTAACATCCCAACATGCATAACAGTTAATTTAAAAAGCACTGAGGCACTAAACATAATAGGTGTTTAAACATAAGAGACAGTTACACTTGACACTGCTTACTTAGACCTCAAAAGCACAAGCAACAAGAGAAAAAACATAAATTGGACTGCAACAAAATTAAAAACTTTTGTGTATCAAGTGACCCTATCACAGAAAAAGATTTTAAAAGACAACCTGTCAAAGAAAAAAATTCAAAATTATATGTGTGATAAAGGTCTAACACCCACAATACACAAGAACATATAACAACAACAACAAAAAAAAGACAAATGGCCCACTTCAAAAATGGGTGAAAAAACTGAATAGAAATAGAACTTCCTTCAAAAAGAGATACATAAATGGCCAGTAATCACATGAGGAGATGCTTAACATAATTAAAGACTAGTAAAATGAATACCAAACTCAGTGAAATGTTAGTTTACACCAGCAAAGATGGCCATATTCATAACAATGAAAGAGAAACACTGGTAAAAATGTGGAGAAATTTGAAAAATTGTACATTACTAGTAAGGATATAAAATAGTACAGTCACTCTAAAAATAATCTAGCGATTACTAAAAAAGTTAAACATAAAATTATCATATGACCTAGAAATTTCACTGCTTAGTATATACACAAAAGAACTGAAAACAAACACTCAAACAAAAATGTGTACGTTTATAACAGCATTGTCCACAATAGCTTAACGATGGAAACATCCCAAGTGTCTGTCAACTGATGACTAGGTAAACAAAACTGAGGTACCCATCTAAGAAGGCATGAAGAACTCATTCATGCTCAGACATGAATAAGTCTTGAAAACATGTTAAGTTGGAGAGTCAGACACAAAAGGTCACATACAATATGGTTCTGTGCATATAAAGTATCTCGAATAAGCAAATCCATAAAGACAGAAAGCAGATTGGTGGTTTCCAGAGAGTGGCTGCAGGGGGTGCTGATGGTTACTGAGACTTCCTTTTGAGGAAATTAGAATATTCTGGAACAACAGAATGTTGGAAAACTTGAAACATAATAAATGTGCTAAAAGCAATTGTATTGCAATTTACCCTCAAATCATTTTGACTGGTGAATTTTATAATGTATGAATTTTACCTTAATTTTTAAGTTTGGAAATACAATTTTCATAATTTCAAGACAAAATTAAATTAGCACCCCTTGAATATAATGGGTATGTATGTCTCCATAGAAATCCAACAGATATCAATAAAAGGTGACAGTGCTGATGAGAAAGTTGCTTAAGATGACTAATTATAATTCAATATTCAAAAAGCATTACCTTCTTTCATATTAGCAATAACAACATATAAATGTCATGAAAACTGTTACATTCCTAATAGACAAGATTGCTTTGTTAAAAACTGTGGCTGTAACTTACTCTAAAACCCTTAAAGTTCATTCTGTATTTCTAAATATCTCATTAAAATGTACTAGACATATTAAAATATCTTTAACAAAAATGGTTCTAAAATTCACCTGGGAGGAAAAGGTAAGTAAACCAAGGGGAAAAAATGATAAAAACAAACAAAAAAGTAATTTAAGGATATGGCCTTAATTATAATTAAACATATTACTATGAGCATAGAAAGATTAAACCAATGGAAAAGCACACAGTCATGTATATACACAATTTGGCTGTGTAAGCCTGTCAAATAAATGGTGAAAACATCATTCAATTAACAGTATGAGATCACTGATTCCCTATTTGGAAAAAAAACTATCCCTTGCTCACAACACATGTCATTACAAAATTTGCATGGATCAATGTTCAAAATTTTAAAAATGAAGCGTGAAAGCTGAGGACAGTCATGCACACTTCTACTCCCAGCACTGGAAAGGCTGAGGCAGAAGGATCATGAATTCAAGGCCAGCCTGAGCTACATAAAGAGCTAACAATAGCTAAAACATGGAAGTCACCAACATACCCATCAACAGACCAATGGATACACAAATTGTGGTATTTATACACAATGGAATACTATGCATCAATAAAGTCCAACAGCATGGAGGCTTTTACAGGCAATTGGAAGAAACTAGAGAACATCATGCTTAGTGAAGTGAGTCAGAAGCAGAAGGTGAAACATCGAATGGTCTCTCTGATATGAGAGACCCAGATCACAACACCTATGGAACTTAAGACAAAAGACAAAGTGAAAGAGGGGTGTAGGGTAGGGGAGGAGGGAGGGAGGGGTGGGTAAGGGGAGGGACAAAAGGAGAGTGGGAAAGCCCTTGTCACCTTGACAGGATACGTAGGTGCACAAAATGCTCAACTCCATTTTAAACCTTGAATTTTTCACGTATACGTATCAATAAAATGGGGGAAAAAAGAGCTCAGCATCATCCTGAGATCATCTCAAAATAAAAACAATAGTAAAGCTAAATTTAAAATTTTTAAATAATAAACACAAAGGTGAAATTCTAATCTGATCTCAAAACAGAAATTGATAAATACTTTACATTCAAAAACACCATCATACTTCCTCACTAACTTGTACATTTAATAATTTTCATTCTAACAAGTGTAAGGTGACATCTCTGGTTTTATAACAATTTGCATTTTCCTGGTGACTAATGAAGTTGAGTTTTTCATATGTCTATTCACCATTGGTATGAAAAATGATATACTCAGGTCTGGTATCCATTGTTATGGTTTGGATCTGGAGTGTCTCCCAAAGGCCTCGTGTTCCTATGGATACTGGGTACAGTCAGGAGGTGGGGCCTGGCTGGAAGGGGTGGATGCTTAGGGCTTGACCTGGGGGGGCCTGTGCTGGCTCCACTTTTCTTTCCAGACATGGCGTTATCCATCCACGCCATGAGGATCTCTGTCTCCGGAGATCTGGCTCTGGGCATGCCCTGCTCTAGCCCCTGCCATGTGATTCCACTATTTTCCAGCCACTCACCTGTGAACAGATTGTGACCTTCTGAAACTGCAAGCTAAAATAAACTCTTCCTCTCCTAATTTTTGAATGTTGGGTATTGAGCCAGCATGCAGACAAAGTAACTAAGACAGTAGTGGCACAGAAAATTGATTCACTGTTTTTAAAGATCTATCAGATATATTTCAAGCAATCTTTTCCTAAAAATGTTTCAAATAATAATTTAAAAAAAAACACATCTTAAATAATTCCTACCTTGCCTCAGAATTTTGATGATCTATATTTAACAAAGCTGTAAAATCCTGAATGGCCGAAGTCCAGTTTTCATTTTCATAGTGAAATATTCCACGTTTCATTAATGCATCTGTTCTTTGGGGATCATATAAAATACACTACAGGGGTATGAGAAAGTATATAAACATTTCACAGAATGAAAAAAAAAGAAAAGTATATTGTCACATAGCAAATTCAAATCACATGAAAGAAAATCACTTTAAAATGCCACAATGTTCGTATTTGCACTTAAAGACCATAATAAGAAATCCATCTATCATCTCACTCTTGAGATGAAGCGTTTTCTGAGAGGAAAAAAAAGCACACGTAGGAAGGCAAAGCGTTCACCACTGAAATTTTCACCGGCAAAATTTCAGAAGTAAAATGCACAAATAAAATGGGGTTATATTAGATTTCTCACAGCATTTGATCCTAGTTAAATATGAAATATATAAGATAAAACCAGTGTTGGGTCAATCAAATCAAGTATGGATTAATTTATTCCCTAAAATGAGGAAGAATTAGCAGTGGCCCTATTCTTGGGCAATTCTAAACTACACCCAGACGCACAAAGCAGTAGAGGAAACAGACCAGCCCGTGACACGCTCAGTTATGTTCTTTGCCTGTTGGTGCTGGGAGAGAAAACAGGAGGTTACACACCTGTGCACAAAGGGGCCCAAAGCAGATTAGCAAGTTTTTTAAAACAGAAGGAAAAAAAACACAAAAGAATTTGAAACTTTTTCAGCACAACGTGCTAACTTACTCTAGAGGAAATGAGCAGAATTGATAATCTAATAACTTTAATATCTTCAAATATTTTTCAAAAGGAATTTTGGGCACTCTAAACCACAAGTTGAGATAGGTGTCATGTTCCCATCAAGCAGAAGAATGTCAGGTCAGTGATAAGCAACCAGGGATTTCAGAGACGGGCAATTGGGAAGACTGGAAAGCGGAATTAAATAATTTTTCATAATTAGTTGTATCAGTGAATAAGAACTTGGACTTGAATCAAAAGATCAGAGTGTCTTGCCGCCGTTACAGGACTATTTTTGTCTTGATTCTCACCTCAAGTTATGATTCACCTACAAGTTCACTGCCTCAAGGATGTTTCCTGACACCCCCAACCAAATAGAAATACTGCCCCACCATCCTTACTTCCTTCACGGCACCACTGTCACCTGTCATCACGTATTTATCTATGAGTTTATATCTGTCTTTAAATTTTTCTTTTAAACAAGAAACTGTACATGAGTAGAAAATATGTATTTCACTTGCTATTATTTATCCACAATATTATGCAGCACCTTAGCCAATAAATATTTTGAATGAATAAGTGAGAGGAGCTTCTTTGAAAGCAGGTGGGTTCCCTGCAAAAAATAAGCTACCTGATAGTTAAAATTGTAAGAAATGACTTTCTCCATTATCTGAAAAGAAGCAATGATCAGCGGCTCCTCAACTCCCATTTCTTTGCACACTGAGGTGAACGCACCAACCTCGCCGCACTGATTGATTTTCTTCCTCGTTTTAGGGACTACTCATAGGTGAATCCATCGACTCCAGGATGATGTAACCTAACATGTTTCACCTTTAATTAGGGTGAAATACTATGAAAAATCCAGTACATTCCAACTTCAGTCGTATTAATTCTGGAAAACTCAAGCACCTCTCAGAGTGGTCTCAATGGCCAACTTCCAACTCCTTAGTAAGAATCCAATCATCTGCCAATCATTCCAGAAAACTATTGCAGTAGTGTGATTACGAGTACCAATCATGAAAGGTCTAGATACTAAACATTAATAAGTTAGTTTTAATCACATAAAAGATATGAAAATATTTTAAGAGCTTCTTCTATACTGCTAGCATGAGAATACCGTGCTCTATGCCGGCAGCATTATATAGGGTAAAGCTTACTTTAGAGAAGTCATCAGCGGCCAGTACTCTGTTGTCTTGCTCATACATTTCCCCCCTTCTGAAATACATATCAGCATCTGTGGGCTTGCATTTAATTGCCTGGGTGTAGTTCAGAATTGCCATACTGGTATTATTGTTTGCCCTGTAAATTTCAGCCTTTGACAAATAGGCATCTAGAGAAAATTACAAGATAAAAGTTAGCGTTACAATTCTTTTATTACCTATGAGATCTTTAAATTCATTTTTCTCACTCCAAAAATATTTTAAAATAGTGTTCTCAATTATTCTTTATTAATCGATTTGTATGGCAACAATGATGAATTTATTCTCAGAGGCCAGAAACATTTTCTTTTGTGATTAAAAGTATCTTCAATTTGAAGTGACAAAAAAATATATTTTTGAAAATGTCTAAGTTGTTTTATTAATTACCAAAGAAAAAAGTTCAGATTCTGATTGGCACAAAATATTGTGGCCCTGAAGAAGAAGTCAAGATGCACCAAAACAAGTGGTAAACTCATACTATATTCTGGGAGTTGACTGTGGGTTCAGTGGCTACAAGGAACAGTATGACATATCCATGTTCCTAAAAAATTCCTTCTAGTGGTTTGAGGTAACTAGAGTAGAGGATGTTACACAGTGTAAGGGCATAAATTCCAACCAACCAAGAAGTTCCAAAAATACAACGATTTTTATTCTGAAACTGATGGTCAAGAAGTTTGTGAATCCCTTGTAAAATTATATTTTTAAGTTTACATTCATGGGACAGGAACAGTAATGAATCAATTCACTGCAATGTAGTGAACATTTAAACCACAATGAGTATTTTGAAAGCAATATAGGATTGTATTAACCCTGCTCTTAAATACTAAGAGTAAAAAGTTTAAGTAGGGAAAGTCGCAATCATTTTTATAGAACTTATATTTATTAATTTATATACCTTTATAGTAACAATCAATTTTTAAAGCTGCAATAAAGCTGCAAGTAACACCACTATCACCACAGACAACCCACCTGCATTATTTTTGTTATACTTGGTTATATAATTCAAGTCATCCAAAGCATCATTAATTCTGTCTTGGAAAAGATAAATTAAGTGCCGATGCCAGTAAGCATTGAGAAACAATGGCTCCAAGCGAATAGCCTAGAAAAAAAAAAAAACACATATCTGTATAAATTCAGTTAAAGTTGATTTGCCAAAGGAAGATGTCAAATAAATGTTTCAAACACCAGTGATCTCAATGGCTTTGTATGCATACAACATAAAATCTCCCAATCTAACAAATGAAACCTGGTGATTTTAATTATTTAAAAATGCCAATCAATGTATTTTCACAATCCATATGCTACAGAGTAATAACTCATTATTCAAAATTCCAGCTTCACTCACTAGATGGTTTAAAAGAATGTAAGAGGTGAATGCTATCATTTTTATTTTTTAAAAAACTTACTTCCTGTAAATCATTCATGGCACTCTGAAACTTCCCCAGTTTCCTATAAATAGCTCCACGTCTACAATAGGCAAATGCGCGAAATGTTTTCGCTTTCTTTATTTCTTCAGTTAAGATTTCCACTTCAGATTCATAGTATTGTATGGCTTCTAGTGGGAGGTTACACTTCAAAGAATCACTTAGTTGTATTTTTCGTAATTCTTTAATTTTTTCAGGCAGGTCTTTATTAACAGTTGTTTCAGCATGTGCTGCAGGTGTTTTTTGTTTGCTTCTCATGAAAGTTTCAAGAGCCCACATGTGAGAATCATAATTTTCTGGCATCTCTCTCTTATTCAGGGTTAATTTATCAATATTTAAACATACAGGTAAGCTGGGACATCGTATTGGACGTTCATACAATGGAACTTTGAGCAAATATTTCTTCTCTCCAGGAAGTACTTCCAGAGATGTTGATCTAGGTTTAAAAATAATTATATTTTAAACTACAGAAACATTATTATGCTTCTGGTCAATGAATCAATTCATTTATCCACAAAATTACAAATTTTCTGTTATCAAAATAAAATTACATGCTAATGCATCTCAAGCCTAACTTTTCACTTTTTAAAATTCTAACACAGTATGAAGAATCTTTGTCCAGTATGTTTACAGAAATAGCCTCTTTAGGTTACTAAGATATTGGAAGAGTTCTCCTTTCAGAGTTAATTCACATGTCCCATTTCTTGTTTGTCCCTTATAATAGATGGATAGATAGACAGACAGATAGATATGTTGACAGACAGATGCAATACACAATGTTTACATTGAACTTGATTACTTTGTACGCATATTTATTGCATCAAAATTACAATCCCTTCCCCTCCCCTTTCATGACCTGCCCCCCATCCTCTACTCCCCTCACTCCCACTGTTTCCCATTTCAACCTCCCCCAGCAAAATTACAATGGAGAGCTGAGAAATCAAACATGACATAAGAAAGAAAATGCCCACTAGAAGCTACAGAGAACATGACGCGATGATGTAGGAAGAAGGGCATAACCGACTATCCAGCTATCTACCAGGTACATACTCCAGCATATCACCAACTTTGATACTCCTCAACACACTTTCAAATACTGTGTTAGGATTCGCCTCACGTTCTCTACTAGCCACACACTCTTTTATTTTTAAATCACATTTAATATGTGTCAGATACTGCACTAACCACGGGAGATGGGATTAACAACTTCTATTAGACAAACAAAATATTTTCAACCTCATCATTTCATAAAGTATGCACTAAGAGAAAAAGCTAGTGCTAAAGATTAAAAGCATGAAAGTAAGAAAAGTCTTTCTTCGCCTTCTTTCACTCTTCACATGCTAGTGCAAGCTGTCATTGCCCACTCTTCCTGAAGTACAGCAACGCCTCAACTCCCTGCTTCCACCCTTTCCTTTGCACACTCCACTCTTTCCACGGCATCTAGCATATTTTTTTACAAATGTAAATTAGATCCTATCACTCTCTCTAAGAGCTTCCCCTAGTACCAAGAATGCGAATCAAGCTTTTCACTGTGGCCTACACGATTCCACATGGTAAGATCCCAGCATTGATCTCTGATACCATCACTCTGGTCCATATTCCCTATTTATCAGCCACAGCATCCAGAGCAAGCCCTGAGATCATCACACTTCCTGGCCCTCTGACTGGTTAGTTCCTTCTCAACCCACATATCTGTGACCAAAAGTCACCTCAGGAAGGACTTCTTGTGTGATGTGTTGTTTGTCCTCTGCACTGATCTCCACATTGATGTCTGTTTGCAGATTACACCCGTGGGACCCCTTGTCTTGTCTTTTCATTTGGTCTGTCCAACTTAGCCAGTGTGAAACTATTTGAGGAAACAAATTCTACAGGGTTTACATCTTCTCTGAGAATGACCCTTGTGTGTAGGAATGAGATCCATTCTACTATCTGAATCCTGGGATCTTTTAGCCTGAATTTACTTCAGAAATTGTGTTAACAAAGTTCC
Organism: Ctenodactylus gundi; assembly: GCA_004027205.1. Taxonomy (NCBI): domain Eukaryota; kingdom Metazoa; phylum Chordata; class Mammalia; order Rodentia; family Ctenodactylidae; genus Ctenodactylus; species Ctenodactylus gundi. Next base: position 111,017 of record PVKB01003056.1, on the reverse strand, counting down.
TTATCCTCCAAAAGGAAAAACAAATAGTCAAAGAAATTAATTGGCGTGGTCTGACCACTAATGATCTAACTGAACGGGGTTGGAAGACAGATGTTCAAGCGCCTGACCCAGAGTTCTTGTTGCTGGAATGTAACCATTCCTAGTTATTAGAGAAGTGCAGTAATAAATGAAAGACAAAATAGACCCAAAGAGAGCTCCCAATGGAGACACAAAAACAGCTAAGAAAAATATATCCTCTCGTGCTTGGGGGCAAGGCAAGCAGATAAATTCTAGCAGCAAAAAGGTGGGCTCAGAAACCAAGACTGGGACCACAGATCAAGAAAAAGCAGGTCAAGACAGGTTGTGAAGTAAAAGTCAGGACTGACAGTTGTTATTCTAGAAAGAGACACCAGGAGATGCATTCACAGGAAAAGAAGAGGCATTAGCATAACCGCCTGGACCTCAGATCAGGAAGACAGAACTTGGAGGAAGTCCAAAGGTGTAGCAGTTCACAGAAGCCCAGGTACACGGGAAAGCAAGGAATAGGTAGGTGAGTCAAGGCAGCCTGCATTTCCAACAGGAATGGCTCAGTGCTGTACCAGGAACACCAAAACAGAGGGCAAATGGCAGAGAAAAAAAGTAAGATTCAGCAGTCACATGGCATCCTGCCAGGACCTAGGGGAGGCGGGGAAGAACAAGAGCAACCTATAATGAGACTAAAGGGAGAAGCACGAGTGGGGATCTTCTATCAGCTCGAGTGGCCTTCAGTGGGAACTACTCTCCACAATCAGGATCGGACTTATATGTGAGAATATGAGTAGCTGACCTTCAAGGAAGCTAGCCAAGAATGACTGTGATCCAGGGAGCTTTACGAGTTAGATCTATTAATAAGATGGTAAGAAGGGTATTTCTGAGTTACCCAGTGAGTATTAGTAAAAAAAAAAAAAAATCTCAAAAATAGGAACAAAATTACTTTCAAGGTTATTCCTTAAACTTCTTCTGAACTAACAATCATTTCCTATCTTGATGTGGTAATGCACACTAAAAAAAAAAAATTAAAGACAGCAAGAAAGTTGTATTAATGGATTGTCTTACATAAGTACTGCCACACTTTTACTACCTCTACCAAAAGCCTCATTCTTTGGTTCCTGTTAAGCCTGTCGGCAACATATAGACATTTTAAATTAAGTTATGAGAAGGTAAATAAATCTCTTTAAATGGTAAAACCTCAAACTCAAAATGTAATGTAGGCAGTACAACATTCTACAGAAGCAATGATCCAGGCACCATTATACCCTTTATTTAGATGGAAGTCGTCTAGACCACAGACAAAACGGTGCTGTATTATCCACTGCTAGGATAACAAAGGTCCACAATACTTTGAAAACCATAAATGTTTCAAAAATATATAAGTGAACTTAAGTATTCTGATGTAAAACATTGGTTAGCCCAGAAAAATCTACCTGAAACCTACTGAAGGGGTGCTATCAAAAAAATTACAAACATCACATTCCTTGCGGGGGAAATTGGAGTCCACGTGGTGAAAGATGAAACTGGCACTTCCTGACTTTCTCCACTACCACTGGCCTGTGTTCCACTAAGTCACGCACATTTGTGAAGTGTTAGTCTCCAGTCAGCTCGGAGATGTTAATTCACTAGCCACATCAAAACGTAATGAACCCCAAGTGTTCATAACAAAATGAACAAAACATTTTTATTCCTTTATCACTAGCAAAGTCTTTACTTTTCAAAAAAAAAGACACAAGTTTGATAAATTCTATTCAATTTGGAGATAACCAAAGAGTCATAACTCCCAGAGATCTTTGGAAAATATTGGTGCAGTACTCTTTGGATGAGAGAGTTAGGTCCTAAACATCGAAACAAACAAATCTGGAATTTCAGATGCTATTTAGATCGCACTACATTTTTAAATATGCTAGCTACTATTTCCTTCCAATCAAGGAGAAAAATTAATGATTCTTGTATATTTATTTCTGAAGAAAGGCTCACAGCATAAAAATAAGGAGTAAAAACCAATGAAACAAAACAAACAAAAAAGTCAGCCAGGACAGTGACATAGACCTATAATCCCAGTATTTTCCAGGTCTAAGGTAGGAGGATCCCAAGCTCTAGACTACCCTGGGCAATTTAGCAACTTAAAAATGGGTGGGGATGTAAATTCGTACGACCACTATGGAAAGCAGTATGGAGATCTCTCAAAACACTAGAAATAAATATCCCCTTTGATCCAGTGACAACCCTCCTGGGAAAATATCCAAAAGAGGCCAAAACAACACACAACAGAGATATATGTATACCCATGTTCACAGCAGCACAACTAACAATAGCTAAAATATGGAAGTCACCAAAATACCCATCAACAGATCAGTGGATACACAAAATGTGGTATTTATACACAATGGAACACTATGCATCAATAAAGTCCAACAGCATGGAGGCTTTTACAGGCAAATGGAAGAAGCTTGAGAACATCATGCTTAGTGAAGTGAGTCAGAAGCAGAAGGTGAAACATCGAATGGTCTCTCTGATATGAGAGACCCAGATCACAACTCTTATAGAACTTAAAACAAAAAACAAAGTGAAACAGGGGGGTAGGGTGGGGGAGGGAGAGAGCGGCGGGTAAGGGGAGGGACAAAAGGAGAGTGGGAAAGTCCTTGTCACCTTGACAAGATACGTAGGTACACAAAATGCTCAACTTCATTGTAAACCTTAAATTTTGCACTTACGCATATCAATAAAATGGGGGGAAAATGGGTCGGGGGGAGGGGCAGCTACTGAGGCTATAGCTCACTGTGAAGGCACTGGTGTCTATTCTCAGCAACAGAACAAAGCCAAAAATTTGCTTGTTTATACTTATTACTCAATTCAATAAAAATATATCATTTGAAGACAGATAAATACCAGCAATCTATTAAATTTTTATGTGAGTGGTATTTGTTTGGAGCAAAGTCTAGTTTTTTGCACCAAACCACTTTTCACAAGTAAATTCTTAGGCTTTTTCCCCCCAATGCGAGGCTTCATTCATGCATCAAATTGATATAGTCTGGGTTTAAATCAAGCTTCCCACTCCATATTTTGAATCATTCACATATTTATACTATGAAATAGTCAATATTTTTTTAAAATGAGAGATTGGTCCTTTGGGTCAGAAAATGTGCAGCACTGAATAAATACAAAATTTAAAAATTAACACCCAATCCATCACACATCTCTTAAATTATACAAATAGGCATATATATTATATATATGTATATATGTATGTATATACATATTGTTTGGACAAGACCTTTCAATTCCTCTTGGAGGCTTGGACAACTCCTGACAGACACGTCGAAGCTTTTGCCATTTCAATCCTTTCTTCGGCTTCTTTTTCTTGGGGTAAATGATGTAACTGATGCCTGCTCTTTTGGAAGCTTCGATGAGGGAGAGAGACTGGACTCTCGCACTGTGCTTTTCCTGAACGGTGTCTGAGGTGACATCTATGCTTTTCTTCACAAGGGTGGAAGACTTCTCGGTCTTACTGTGCATGGTGAGGTCAGCACGGTGCTCCAGCTCCGTCGCTTTCTGCAGCATCATTTCTTTCAGGGCGCCTTGAGTGTCATCCTCGACTTTTATTGATACGACGGTCTCCTTCTTACTCAATTCGACTGCGGATTTTGTTCTCTTAATAAAGCAACAGAGGTTGAAAAAAATACAAAGTCATGGTAGTTTTTCTACTTTTATAATAAATTCATTTATAATTACTATTAATGTAGCATGGGAACTTTATAGAAATTTGCTGAAATCATATATTCTTAAGATTTTTTAAAAGCCCACTTCTAAAGTAGAGTGGCTTAGTTAAAGCAGTAAAATACTTTGGTTACTTCATTAGGTACATCTAAACCCTAAGAAGAGGATACATATTATAATTTTATACATTAATTAAATTAATTCAATTAACAAAAAATGTTTTTATATATCCAAAAATACTTTACTTTGACCTTTTATTCAAAAAATTTGTAGATTAAGAAAAAACTATTAAATGTCTTTTTCCCATAAAATCAATTTGCAATTATTTTCAAAATTCCTTTAAGATTAAATTTCTATACATAATTATTCACACGTTCTACAAGAACTTTCAATTTAATATTTATAAACTTAAGTAACAGAACCCCATTCTGTTATTTAATCTAATACAGAATCAACTCAATATTTAATTATCTATTATTTACTATGATAACATTCACAATTACAATTTTAACCCTACACATTAACTATAAAAACTGCAATGCTAACATTTTTTTTGTCGTATTGTCTCCTGACTATTCACCCAAAATCTAAACATCGCAATTTCACTCAAGCAAGTTCTATATTTAAGAAATGTTACAATAGCAATCTCGACCCTCTGTGACTTAATTCCTCTATCTCAAAAAACCATACTTATCTCCCATGCAATTTGAATAGGAAAAAAGACTATGGAATATATGTGCGTGCTTTTGAAAAAAATCATATAATAACTACGATTGTACAAATAGAATCTTTTCTTTTGGATCGTAAAAACTGAAATACCTTTAAAATACCTTTAGTCGCGTAGATTGTGATCTGAAACACTGTTGAGTATTTTCAAATGATGCAGATTTTCTTAGTAAGAATGACTGAAACAATCAAGTGAGAAGCATACATTAATCATAGCACTACTTGATAAACTAAAATATATGCTAATGATAGTTGTTTAGTGAAATACACAAACTCTAATTAAAAAATATGTTCTTACTAATCTTGGAATCACTGACTTCCTAGAGAGGAACAGAATTTGAGATCCACTAATTATTTTAGCAAAATATACAATAATAAAAGTTCTTATTTTAAAATTCAATTCAAAGTAACAAACATCAAATACCTGTTACATGTAAGGTACTTTGGAACACAACTTTCCAGCTGGTATGATGACATGGGTGTGTACGAAAGTGCCTTAGACATGCTGAGCCATTGGAACAGCACTCCTGGGACTGGAGGAAACTACTGTGTTCTGAGTAGTCACCTCTAATCTTAAGCAATCTCAATTTTTTACTTTATGGAACACACACAAATATTGCCACTAAAATATTAAAAGAACCGGAAAGTACATACCATTCCAGACTGTAAGCTGCCAAGAAAAAGTCTTGTTCCATGACCCTCAACAGAATAATGACACAAAGAACAACAAAGACATATCTTTAAGCTAAAACAACTCTGGCAGTGACAGTAAAAATGACATTAATCATGTACAAAGAAAATATACGACAGGGAGAAGTCAGACCTAAACAGGCAGGGATCTGGAAAGGCTAGCTGGGAGAGGGAGCATCTGAGACATTACAAGAAGGCAGAAGCATATTCACAGACAGAAGTGGTTGAGAACACCGCATATCAAGCAAACATCCTCAACCATCACTGAGAAATGCCAAAATGCCAACAAGTTTAGGCCACAAGAATTCTGGCATGAAGCTGGGTGTGGCATAAAGCACACCTGTAACCCCAGGCACTCAGGAGGCTGAGGCAGCAGTACTGTTTTGAGTTCAAGGCCAGCCTGGGATATGTAATGAGTTCAGAACCAACCTGGGCTACACAGTGAGATCCTGTCAAAACAATACAAAGTTAAAAAAAAAAAAAATCCTCTGGAGTAGGAGGCAGAGTTCGAGGTACATGGAGATTATGCAGAAGAGGAAGTACAGTGGGAGGGAACAGAAACTGTAGTTGATTGAGGTCGGGTTACAAGGTTCAGCCAGGCACACTGCTCCATTTTCCATTCTATTCTGCAGGTGGAATTATTGAGTTTGTCGAGACAGGAGTGACATAACCATTTCTGTGTTGTAAAACACAGCAGGATGGACAGGAAAACGCAGCTACTAAAAATCAGATTATGTGATAGGAACAAGCTCATGCTCTTACCACAGCCTAAAGTGCAAACGACTTTCCAACCTAGAAAATATCACTTACAGATGCAATTATTATCAAGTGAGGGCCATTGCTCTGTGTCCTACAGATCAACAGTGAATATAAATGATTTGACCTCATGTTAGTGAGAAAAAGATCAAATACACATGAGGACAAGTATTTGATAAGTATTTTTGAGAAGGCAGCAAAACAGTGACCCATCTGAGAAACATGATCACCCTCCTCCAAAAAAAACTACTTCCTGTCTGTATAGAGGACCAGGGAAGGCACAGAGGCATATTTAACCTAGCTAGTGCCCAGAGAAGGGGTTTGATATGTTTCTGGTCCTTAAATCACTTTACTATGAGGCACTCAACACTCCAAGACATTATCAAGAGGGAATAGAGGACTGACAAAAACTAAAGAAAAGAAAAAATTCCTGTTTTCCCCTATAAAGTTCATGACATTAATAAACCATTTATGCTAATTTTGTGACTCTCTTCTCCCAGTCACTACTTCCTCTCTCTGGAATCATGTTTATTACTTTGATAAGTGTAGTCAGATACACAGTCACAATAATGAAGTCACGAGCATGCACACCTCTAATCACCACTTAGCTTAGAGCAATCAGTTTTACTTTGCTTCGTGGTCATAAACAACTTTGAGGGTAGGCCAAATGGCTCATAAAAGTGGTCCATTAATCTTTTAAATCCTAGATAAGAATGAGCTTAAAAAATGAAAATTTTAGAAAACCTCACAGTAAATATCCTCCTGTTGATTTGTGAGTAATGTCCCCTAAGTGTCACAAAGGCAGCAGAGTTGATAAAAAAGAAAAAGAAAAAGAAATGTGTTCTCTACAAAGATACCATTGACTAATCCTGAGCCATTTCCAAGAACAAGAAAATAACAGGAAACAATGCCTGGAATTACTAGAAATAAGGTTTGAACTGTGGGCATATATATAGTAAAATCATACATACCTGAAAATTTCTGCTGTATTTATCTAAAACAATACTTTCCTTGCTTTCAGATAAAAATTTCTCAGTTAAAATTTTGCTGGCTTGAATACTCTGTGATTAAAAAATAAATAGCAGTTCAAATATTTTTTAAAGGTAACAGTCTAAATAATACTATAAAATACTTTTTCGATGCCTGTGATCACTGATACTTTGTAGCACATAATTATTTCCCGTAGGAAAAAAAATTATAAAAGGGGTAGAAAACGCTTTCCAGAGAACTATTAAAAATGAGCTATGGTCTTAGTATCTGGCCAAGGGCCCACAATTGGTCTTTGGTGTTGGCCATTTGCCAATAAGCTACTTCTGTATTATTTCTGGAATCTTTAACCTTAGGAGCAACCAATGATCATTTGACCTCATAGGTTGAAACTGAATTTATTTAACATATTCACATCAAGATTATGAGCAAGACCCATTATTTGGATTTATTGTAAACAACTGACAATCATTTTCAAATAAAAAGCATTCTAAATGTATATTGGGATGAATATTCATTAGATGTTTTGTACTTCAAATTCTACCAGCCAATTAAGTTCTAGTGTGGATGCATTTATTGTTGTCAGAGTAAACTGTTACAATAGTAATGATTTTTAAAGCTGCTATTTCTCTCTTATGACCAGTGACTTGGATATGCAAAAACTAGAAGACCTACATTTGACATCCTGGTGAGTCTATACCTCATCAAATTATTCTGTTGCTTTGTTTGCTGACCTTCTTAGGTCTCAAAAACTAACATTTCAAATTGAAATTTGATTTTTCAATTAAACAGTCAATTTTTTAAAGTATCCTCTATTATAATGCTTCAAGAGATTTAAGAATCACCAGCATTGACTTTTCGTTCATCACTTTGTGTTGAAGTTTTAGAAACTATCACTAATACCACGTGGAGAAAGAATTACAGGACCCAGCAAAAAGATTCTTGCACACATTTATTATTATTCTTCAAAGACTAAATGATACACCAAAAACACTGCAATTGTTTTGTTGTATCATTATGGAAGGTATTCAAATATGATGGAATACCAGCTATTGCATATTTAAAAGAATATTTTTAACAAAACAAAAACTTCAGCACTGTATTCGATGATATTAAAACACAGGACTAACTGGACAAGGGGGCACATGTCTATGATCTTAGGTAGTCATTGAAGTTGAAGCAGGATGATCACAATTTCAAGACCAATCTGGGCAAGGTAGCAAGACACTGTCTCAAAAAATGAAATGGGTTGGGAATGTTGCTCAGTGGCAGAGCACAGCTAAGCTCAACCTCAGTACCATTTTTTTTTAAGCAGAACTAATTAACAAGCAATCACTTGTAAATGTAATTCATATGTTGGAATCATGGAACCTGTCAAAATATTGCCCAAACTAATGTGCCTTGAAGTGGCAATCATGATATTCCTTTTATGATGTGTAGTATAAAAAGTCTCCTCTTCTCTCCCAGAATTTTGCTGAAATTCGTATGCATGCAGCAAAGTCTAGGATACACAAGGAAATGAAAAAACACTGTTCTTACCTGAAAGTGATTTACAACTTCTGCTGCTGTTTTCCCCCCCCCCCCCCCCCCCCCTTTGAGGTGGATTTCTTTCTGGTTCAGATTGGTCCTGAACTCAGTATGTAGTCCAAGATGGGCTTGAACTCACAACAGTCCTTCTACCTCAGCCTCCTGAGTGCTGGAATTACAGGCCTAAAAAAATCACACCAGCTTACATGTGCTGGAGAAGTGAACTCAGGGCCTTGAGCTTGCTAGGCAAGCCCTTTAAATCCTGAGCCACACCCCTAGCTTGATTTCTGCTTCCATTTATACCAAAGTAGTTATCTGCTGAGGACAACTAAGAGAGCTGCGTGTAATATGAAGAAAATAGAATCTTCCAAGGCATCAAAGGAATCATGAATTGATGCAATAAGGGGACAAAATGGTATGAAAAAAACAAGAATCTAGAAAGACAAGCCCAATATTCAAAATCACTTTTCAGAATATTTGCCAAAAGAGCTGTAAATGTAAGGTCTGGATGTAACAACTTCTAGCGTAAGAGAAAAAAAAATTAAGGTCGAAAATCTATCTTACATGTGAAGATTCAAATATCTCCCATTACGTATAACCTGGGACATCACAGGGCTATGCCCTCAGAATAAGAGTGAACGGATGTAACCAACATTTATGTAGACTTTCGGCCTGGGTGGTGTCACAGGGCGTCTGTCACAGGGGTGGCCATAGAAACTCAAGACAATCTTAGATGAAGGTTGTTTCTGGTGAAAAGCAAAACAAAATAAAATTGTTGCTAACAATTTTTCTATGGAATAAGGAACTGCCATTCTGTCTCAAGTGGTTCCTCAAGATAATGTTTCAAAAATAATTTACAAACATTCAAAGATTGACAGGTACACAAAGAAATAAACAAAACATAACAGACTTAAGAAAAAAACTGAAACTCTGAAAAAACACAAACCAAATTTTAAAATAAAGTGAACAAGATAAACAGTATATTTTAATTATGAGAAAGAAAGCATGAACTTGAACTACCAGTTATTACAAAGAAATTTCCCAAAATCTAGGGTCAAAAGAAGAAAAACTAGTTAGATAATTAACACCCCAGAACATGAAAGAGAGAATGGGCAGAGGCAATATTTGAAGAGGTAAGATCTAAACATTTTTCCTAGTTGATGACAGACACTAACCACAAATTCAAACATCCTGATGATTCCAAAATGTGATAAATACATAGAAGTCTCCACCTAAATACTTACAGAGATCGCAGGAAAGAAAAGAGTAAAACAACCAGTTGAAAGGAAGCATAATATGTTTGGTTTTTTCAAAGAATTCAATTCAAAACTCATTTTTCAGTAGTGGATGCCAGAAAATAATAGAGCTAAAAGAAAATATTTGCCAATATATATTACACTTGGATAAACCTGCTCTGTAATATAGACATATTTTAAAACAAAGAAAACCAGCATCAGGGAGGCTGAGGCATATGCACTGGCAAGTGTTCCAGGACAGGCTGGGCTAGGTAGTGAGTTCTAGACCAGCCTGGATTACAGAGTGAGACTCTGTCTCAAAAACAAACAAACAAACAAAAAAGACAGGAGCTAACGATTCATCAAAGTGAGAGTGTATCAAATCAGGAAAATGTGAATGAAACTAAAAAAAAATCTGAAGTCAGCGTATTTTTCAGGATATACATTCGATATTGCTAGATTAATGATAAATATTTTAGGAAAACTACCACAAGAGTAAGGAACTACATATCCTACATGTATGTATACACATGTTGTATATGTGTTATGGAAAGTTATAATAATACATAAAGATATATACGTGTACATAATTTACCAAAGAGATGACACACAGTACACAGCATATCCAAATACTTAGCAAGAAAACAACAAAAAGATACACCAGGTAAGAAAAATAAAAAGAACAAAATAAATATCTATGCCTTAAATAGTTCCAATTATGAGACACAAAATGCCAAATCTATGTATTTATTTTAACCTAATCACATTGTAAGAATCCAGAAAGATGAAGTATAAGGGAACAAAAATCAACACATTAATAGAAGATCAAAATGGACTCAAAGGTTAAAATGTTTACTAAAATAAAAAATTTTGTTTTACAACTGTGATTTGTAGAAAAACCACAAAATAAAATCATGCTAGTAAGATGAAACTAACTATGTCCTACTTATACAGCCAATCTAAAACGAAATGAAAATGTAGACAAAACAAAAGAAAGGAATAAAAGTAGAATGTCCCCGAACGCGAAAAGAACACAGGGCCTGATATCCCAGAAATAAGTTCATGTATAAAATGGGCCAAAGGAAGCCACTAAAAGTTGATAGAAAACAAAATATATAAATTTATAAATTTAAAATTCACAATAAAGATTAAGAAATGTTTCATCACATTGAATAAAAACTGTTAGCAAGACACAGAGAAAACACAGTGTACCTTAGTTACTTTTTCATTGTTGGGACATAATACCCAACACGAACAACTTGAGAGAAAAGATTTATTTCAGCTCACGTTTCTGAGATTTCAGTCCATTCAGGGTCGGTGAGTAGTGGCAGCGTGGCAGAAGAGAACAGTTGCTCAGATTAGCCCAAAAGGAAAGAGCAGGGCAGAAGAAAGGCAAGGCAGGGCTGCATCCTCCCAGGCCACATCCTCAGTAATCCACCACACTCTCTGCAATCCCGTCCTCCCAACCCGGCCCCACTGTTAACAACATGTGAAATCCACAGGTAAATCACAACATCCAAATATGTAAGACTTTGCTGAACATGCTACATTCAAACCATAACACACAGACAAATATACAGATTTGCTGCACCCTTAGCAGATCAAATGAAAGGAACACGCTACATAAAGTGGAAGCATATCAGTTAAATTTATTAATAACTGATCACAAATATTCATCAGGATATACACCACACAGTATCTCTACATCCTCAAAGCATCTCATTAACATACAAAGAGAACTGAGACTTTGAAGGATTAGAATAAGAGCTCAAATTTACGTAGAAAGTAAGGGGGTTTTAAAACAACAATGGATCCCAAAACCTAAGATCTGTGTAGTCCTGAAAAACGTAAAAATGCCAACTGTATGTGATACCATTGATGTAATTAATATACCTTGGATACCTGGAAAACCACAGAGCAAATATCAATAATCTCCAAGAAATAGCTGTTCTAAAAAATATATTTTCTTACGTTAATAAGAATAAAATTTAAACAAAATAATTCTAACAAGTTAAAAAAATTAAAAACTTTCCCTCATAAGTAGCATATCAAAAGAAATAAAAATAGAATTTATTTTGAAATTGAAAATAAATAAAAATTGACATAAGATGAAAGCCTTCTACAGAAGAAACCTCATAGATTATACTTTTTAAAAAGAATGAAAAAATAGAATAAATCTTCAGCTAAAAAACATTAGAAAAATGCCCAGACAGAATGTTACCATTTTATGGAAAGCGGGGAGGCAATAAACAAAAAATTTCAAAAGGGAGAAGTAGCAAAATTCCAGAGCAAAAATTCATTTAATAATCTACAAGTTTTCAACAAATAAGTAGATTTAGCTCTTTTTTTTTGGTGGGGGGAGGCAAGCCAGGATATCTAACGGCACAACAGGTATCATGAATCTCCTTAAAACATATGGTCAAAGTGAAGTTCTTTACCACTACGAGTGTAGTAGTTACTCAAGTAGGCTAGAAAGCATGTATAATTAAAAAGAAATGAGAAAAACAAAAATTAAACTACTTTCTAATTTTTCTATTCAAGATAAAAAATATTAACAAAATAAAATATTAGAAATGGGAAAGTTATTTAACACTACCAATGGAAATTAAAACTTACAAAGTAATACACGTAATAACTGTGCATATTATTTATAAATATCAATAGAACAGGTGGTTTGCAGAACATGTTACCAATGAGCTCAAAAAAAAAAAATATGAAAACCCAAGAATTACAAAAAAGTTAAATTATCAATTACCTTTAGAATTGTCATACATAAATTGAGACAGTGAGGTTTTTTAAATTTGGAAGAAGATCATCGCTATCCTCTATCAACTTCAGAATATTTAAAAAGAGAAAGAATAACTCTAGCAGCAAAAGTCAACAAAAGAAAAAACATATAGTCCACGGAGGGTTCCAGCTTGCCACAGGCACAGCCCTCTTGACTGGGTCCCCATTTGGCCAACCAGACGCCTCTCAGACACATCCCAAATGTTATGGAACAAACAGAGCTGTTAAGACAGGCAGCCGAGCATATCCCGCTGGCCACCGATACCTGGACAGTTTCCGAACTGACATTTAGACGTGTTAATAGTTTTTGAAAAGGCCAGGTATATTGTGGTTGGCACTGCCCACCTTTGTCTAGCTTAGCAGATAAGCCCCTTCCTCCTGTCCTAAGAGACAGGAACCTGCCTGTCACGCTCGCACCCGAGGCACACTTTTGTTCGCGAGTTTCCAATACACTGCACTGTGTGCAGTTTAGAATCCGTTTGCCTCTTTCTTCAAACGGTGGCGACTCTTTCCTTGGGCAGTATAATACACTCCATACATATTTCACCTGTGGGTGTATCATAACAATAAAATATGGCCTAATGGGACACAACACATTTAAGAATAATATATCATGACCAAGCAATACCGGAAATATAAGTATTTCAATAGTAATATTGCAAGCATGTAATGTAAATACGATTTCATCCTGGCCATAACTTCCGGGGAAGAAAGAAGTGCACTCATGACCCGATTCAAGCACCAGCATGCACGCGCTGAATTTCTGTGTATTCTGACTTCCAGCTTCAGGGACTCTGCTGTTCATTACTTCCTGTACCTGGTTTTGTCCTTTTCTGACCTACACGCTCTCGTCCACTACCATACAAATAAAATTATTCCAAATGCCATTGCAGATAAAGCACAGTGATGCACATTCCTGAATTCATTTTAGGGGAAAAATAAGAAGAAAAATTTTACAGGAGAGATAAAAGATAAAAGAAATGGAAATATTTACAAGGGAAAGAAAAAAGGACAAAAAATGAGCACTGATGGACAGACAGACTCGATGGTTTTTTGCTTTCCTTTTGTTGTTTTTTCTAGTTTTTAAAAGAAGCAGTTTAACATAAAATTAGAGTGTGTCCTAATCCACCTTGTTTATGGAATCTGGCACCATGCAACTCATTTAACAGCTTTTCCCCAAAGCCAAAATAACCAAGAAGGTAAATGTTTTCAGTCGATTCAGGACCCCACGGTGGCCATGACAGCACAACCTGAGACACACATGATCGACGACTTTCAGAGCTGCTTCAGAAAGAGGCAAGAGCAATAGAAGAAAATGTGTTTGCAGTAAGGAAAACATTTTGAGAAGCATTAATGGCAATGTGTCTTTTTATATTCACTGTATTTTTATCACATTTCACTTATTTATATATTTACATATTATATATTATAATATGCACATAACAATTGTTTACATATATATTAAATTTTTCTGTAGTGTCACCCAGACCATGACATCTAACAAGTTATATAAGAATCATTCAATAAAATTTAATTTCATAATAAATCATACAATTCAATTATCACAATAATAATATTATAGAAAACTTAGTACATTACCTCATATTTAGGATATAGGGTTTCCTTCATGATAGATTCAGGAACAGCAAACTTGGGTGCGGCTGGATTCCAAAACAATTTTGTAAGTCCCGGATGAACAAACATCTTTAAAAATAACAAAAAATAAAATCAGAAATAGTAGTAAATATCTTCTGAGATTAAAAAAAAGACTTCTGTCAAAATTGCTTCTACTTGGTCAGAGAACGACTTTAGTCCCAAAGACTGTGACAAACTGCGAAAAGATGAATTCTGGTGCCCATCAGATTTGCAGAAATGTAAAGACTGCAATACCAAATGATGTGTGGAATATGAAAGAACAAGTATATACACGGGGGTGATACTTTGGCCAATTTTTAAAGCCGAAAATACACATGCCACATGTTCCAGAAATTTCACTTTCAAGTATACATTACCAGAAAATTCTTGCTCAGGTGCACAGAATGATATGCACAGGAAAGCTATGCACAGAATATTCATTGAGCACATTAGACAGCAAAAATAAAGCCCAAAATATTCACAAATAGAAAAACTGATAAAATGTGACATATTTGTACAATTAAACACACAAAGCCATGAAAATACAAAACTATGATTTATCTTGGAAGCATAATATTGAGAGCAAGCAAGTTTCAAAAAGTCATACAAAATTGTCATTTATTAAACATATTTAGAATACATAAAGTCCATTTTTTATTTACGGTCACAAATGACTATAGTAAGTTCATAGGCTACAAAGACCATATTTAATGTAATACTAACTACTCTTGGGTAGAAAGAAAAAGAAAGAAATTTAGGAAAAAGTACAAAAGACTTGATGATTTGTACTGTTTTATTTTACAAATAGAAAGAAAAGGTAACAAGACATTAACATTTACAAATTCTTGCTCACAGACCCTCCTGGGGTTTAGTAGTGTGATTTCTGTATTTCATTTGAAAGTTGTTACACATTAAAATGAGTCATACCTCAAGGGAGTAAAATTATTCTGTGGATACCGAAATCTGGGCCACCTGACGTCCATTTGGCAAAACCCACAGAATTTACAGCTCAGAGAGTGAATGTGAACATAAGACAAATTTCAGGCAATCATTTAGGAGGTCAGGAAAATCTAGATTATAATCCAGACTGTAATACAGAATATAAAACAGTCTAACTATATTGAAAATATATGAACCACATGAAGTGATAGGCAGACTTGCGGGGAAGGGATAGGGAGGGAGTGGGAGGGTCAAAAATGGGAAGGAATTGTAAAGTTGATATGATATATGTGTGCATGAAATACCCAAATTCATTGTAAACACTATGTATTACATATGTATATTAATAAAAATAGTGGGAAAAATATATGAACCAACCTTACCAAAGGAGGTGGAGAATGCTGACCTAGTAAGTTCGAAAGCAACTTTGAAAGTGAGTGAAGCACACAAAACTAAAGCAAATGAACAGCCCTCTACTTTAGCAGATTAAGTAACTCGCAGGAACACGAGACAGCAATTCTGATATTTCTATGCAGTTAAAAACTAACTAAATTAATAGTGAATGCAGAATCTAGCTTGGTACTATACACGTGGGAGTTTAAAGACAGGAAAGAAATCCAAAATGACCAGTGTGGTAGTGGAATACAGTTGGAAAAGTCAGTGTAACTCCTGTTTAGCTTAATACAGACACAGATTTTAACATGCATAAACATTGGTTTATTAATTGTAATAATCATATCATGCCACTATAGGTGTGTGAGTCTCCCAAAGATGCTGTTACAATTTACATGGCTGCCATAAAACAACAGAAATGCATTCTATAGAATTCTGGAAGACTAAAGAATCCTTCCGAGTGTCTACTAGCTTCTTGAGGTCACCAGCAAACCTTGCATTCCTTGGCTTGCGACTGCATCTTCCAGATCTCTTCCCCCATGCCCTCATAGCATTCATCCCCATGTGTGTCTGCGTGTCTGCATGGGACTCCCCTTTCGTGAGGACACACAACCTATTGGATTTACAGCCCACCCGACATCAGGCATGATTTCATCACGCTATTCTTAGTTACATGTGCAAAGTCCCTGTTTCTGAAGAGGGTTAAGTTCCCGTGGAAGAAGACTTGATGGTTCTTTTGAGGACTACTGTTCAACTTAATATCATTACACTAATAATGGGAGAAGCAGAATACGGGATACATGAGAAACTCCATACTCTTTTTTGTAGATTTTCCGTAAGCCTTAGAAGATTCTAAAAACTAATGTTTGTTATCAATAAAATACTAGGAATAAAGAAAAAAAGGAGGTCAGGAAGGGGTCAAGAAAATGACCACTATGTGACGTGTACCTGCATCAATTCCCCATGACAAATGTAGTTATTATGTATCATAAACATATTAAGAAGGACAATGCAAGAAAAATGAAAATTAGAAATTATAAAGAATAGTTATAGTTATAACTAATAATAATAGTTATAGAACAATGAAAAGAAGACCAATTTTTAAAATAATCAGGTATTCATAAACAGAGTTCAATGAAAATATAGCAAATTTTTAAAATAGCCACTTTAAAGCATGGTACTATTGGTAATCATATTTTCTTTAATGTTTTTATTAACTTTCAATAATATTTACTTGGACTATGAATTGTTCCAGAAGTTTTCCCAGGAAAAAAAAAATAGTTCAAGTGACAGCATTAGCTCTGAACCTTTAACAGCAACATCTCCTGGACTGAGGATGTTACCTAAGATTTCTGGATTAATATATGAAGGCCTAAATCCAATAAATAAAAATTCACCATTATAATATATCAAAGAGTCCTGAAAACTTTTATTTCTCATCAAAGATACACCCCAACATTCCGTATACTTCATTCCATGTTTTCTACCTACCACCAAAGTAAAGAAAGGCAAATTTTGCAATCGACAGACTAATTTTTCCAAAAAGAAAATTCAAAATTAAGTCCCTGGCCTCACTTGTCATGAGTTTTGCTAGGATGCTGTACCGTTGTGTGGTGCACAGACCCAGAGCCAGAAAGACCTTACAAAAAGATGAGCAAACTCTTCCAAAATCAGCTGATAATTCTTCTTCCAAAGATCACCTAGAAATTAAGAGGATTTCAGGTATTCAAAAAATACCTGAAATGTGTCACATTCAACACAGTAATTCCTCCCTTGCTGTTCACGGGATTCCAGCAGGTTCAGTATCCAGAAGGAAACAGTCATCCTAGATGCAAGCACAATACAAGCTTCTAAAGGGACAGGCAGGGGAATGTCACTCAACAATACTTTGCTTCCAAGAAAAAGTACAGATGCCCCCTCAGGGAGAACTTAGCAAATCAGATAATCAAAGTAAATTAGTATATTCTGCAATATTCAATATGTTTTCAAAAGAGTTGTAGGGAATGATTACAAACAGTATAGTTGGAGCCTGCTAGAACTTGACAGGAGGATAGAGAATGCATAGCAACCTGACTTTCTAACTGCAAAGCACCGTAGTTTATAAATTAGAGTTTAAAAGCACCTAGACTGCCCAGTACAATAATTCATGGTTGTCCTCACTGCCGAAGGTCAAAATATTCTGTTCACTGAGAGAGAGAGAGAGATGTGCAAATTGCAAATTAACTTCAGGATCAAGCCAAACTTCATACAAAAAAAAACATAAGACAGAACACCAGTTTTCCAAGTACATGAGACCCCAGAAAAGGTTATTTGCCTTTATCAGTGTGTTGACATTTGCACTGATGGTAATATATATGTGTATATATATATATATATAGATAGATAGATAGATAGATAGATATAGATATAGATATCTGTAGATATCTATAGATATCTACAGATATCTATATCTATATCTATAGATATAGATATATAGATATAGATATCTCTCTCTCTATAAGTACACATAAAAATGCGTGTTCAGCCGGTAGTGAGGTGTGACAGTGGTGCTGAGGAAAAGCATGCGTGCTATCTTCTGAAGTTGAAACTTTTTACTTGAGAAAACACCAAACTGTAGTTGCTGAGAATTATGAATGTAACAAGCACTTTCCCAAGCAAGAATGCAAACCTTTTACTTCATATGACACTTAAGAGTCTTTGTGCCAATAAAAGTTGGCATTTTTCAAACACAAATTAGAATTTTGGAAAATTTAGACCTTGTCAGATCTCCATTGCTAAGGACTCTTCTGGAACTATTAAAAATCAGTTATTGTGGGGCCGTGTACATAGAAAAACGTGTCCACATTTGAAGAGCCACATAACTCAGAGCAGTATTTTTCAGGAGACCCAGGAGGATGTTGCAAAATTGTGCACGAGTGAATCACCCATTTCACACACAATATAAGCAGGTTTTAAGGAGAGATATGAAAATGTTATTGATAGGGTTTCAGATTTCAATTGCAACAAATTATTTTTGGTTATATAAGTTAATCATGCAACGCAGTCATTTTTTCCCTAAGCTTAATTTCTTTTCCTCGCTGGTCCACTGACTACAGTTTCTGAGTTTTGTAGATTTGCCTGTAATTTTAAGAAATACTACAAAGAGATCCCACTTTACCTTTTACCCAGTTTAGCACAAAATAACTTCCTACAAAACTGTAGTACACTTTCATAAATAAAATGTTGTCAATGGTACAGAACAGGTTCAACATCATGAAGATCCCCCCTGTAGTGCCACACCCATCCCGTCCCCATCTAGAAGCCCTGAAACCATGAATCTGTTTTCTATTTCCCTAATTTATCATTTCCAGATTACATAATGAAATTCTACAACATAAAAATGGCTTCTCTTCAATATAATTCTCGGGTGGTTCATCAATCTTGCTGCTTGTATCATAATTGTTTGCCTTTACTGCTCAGTAATACTCCACAGTACAACTGTACCAGAGTAGACTTTCCTTAACCTGCCAAAGAATACCCAAAGTGTTTTCACTTTGGTTATTTTTATGAATAAGGCTTCTATAAAAATGTATACACAAAGTTATGAAGTCAAATCAATACACTTTTCTTTCTCAAGGAAAAATGCCAAGACATGTAATTACTGGGTTGTGTTGTAGTTGCGTGTCCAGTAGTTACTTTCTCTTAAACTGCCTCATTATTCTTTAGAGGGCTGTATCATTTTATAGTCCCACTAAGCACCGGAGTGATCCTCTTTCTACATCCTCAATATCCCTGGTGTTGTCACCACTATTTTATTTTAGCAGTTCTACAGCCCTATCTCATTTGTATTTTCTTATCAGTTAATGATGTTGAAGATCTTTTCACACGTGCGCTTACCACCTACATATTTTATCTCAGGAAATGTCCGCTAATATTTTTGCTTATTTTTCAATTTTATTATTTTACTGTTGAGTTGTGAAAATTCATTATGCTTTCTAGATACTAGCTCTTTGCTGGAAAGGCACTTTGCAAATATTTTCCCCCAGTCTCTACCTTGCACTTAGACCTCTTTACAGAGAGTCTTTTACAGAGCGAAAGGTTTTAATAGTTTACAAGTGTCATGAATTTCAATGTATCAATTTTTCCTTTTACTGACAGTGTTTTTTAGTGACAGCTGTAAATATGCTTTGCCCAACTTTAAATTCCAATGATCTTCTATAATTTTTATGTTTTTCAGTTTCATATCTTAGATTTGTCTGTGAACCAATTTAAGTATACAATATTGGACGATCATCATCATCTTCTTCCTCATCTTTCTCCCCATCCTTCCCTCTCCTTCCCTACTGATGCACAATATCTTGAACAGCAGGTGTCCAAACACTCCACCAAATTGCTTTTGGACCTTTGCCAAAGCAGTGCAAATATCTGTGTCAGTCCATTTATGGAATTTCTACTCCATTCCACTGATGTATGGTTCTATCCCTTCACCACGACTCCAAAGTATTATTATACCTAGCATAACTAGTCTTAAATTCAAACAAAGGCTATTCCTTCCATTTTATTTTCCTTTTAAAAACTGCTTCCCCTATTCTAATTCCTTTAAATTTCTATATAAGTTTTAGAGTACCCTTGACTATAATTACAAAAAAAAATTGGTGATTCAAACCTGTCAATTAATTTAGACCAAAATGGCATGTTTACTATGTTAAGTCTTCTCACCCAAGAATATAAAATCTCTTCACTTAATTATGACACTTCCTTTTATCAGGATTGTGTACTTTTCAACATCCAAGTCCTGTGTATGTTTTACTAGGTTTGCACGTACTTATTTCAATTTGGGGGCAATTACCAGTAGCATTATACTTTTAGTTTCACTATTCACCTGTTCATTAATAAATACATAGAAATACAGTTGAATTGTTTATGTTTACCCTTTAACATTATGGAGTGAAGTTATTATCTCAGTGAGATTTTTCTTTTACTATTCCTTGATATTTTCTAGGTAGAGTATCAAATCTTCTGCAAATATGAAAGTTGTATTTGTATTGCTTCCTTTCTGGTACATATCCTCATATCCTTTTTCTTTTTTCTTTTCTTTGTCTTTCTTTTCTATTCTTTTCTTTTTGACATTGTCGCTTTCAGGTTAGTCCTGGACTCACTATGTGGCATGGCCTAGAATTCATGGCAGTCCTCCTGCCTCAGCCTCCCATGTGCTGGGACTACAGGTATGCACCATCAAGCCTGCATATTTAGTTCTGGGAGATTAAATGATGTTCTTTATCAAACTGCAGAAGCATCCCTATATCGAGAAATTTTTAGAAATATTGGTGTTAAATTTTGTTGAGTGCTTTCTCCACATTCATTGATACGATCATGTAACTACTCTTCTTTTTTTGATAGATGGAATAAGATGGATTAGAATGGCTAATTTTTCAAATATTAAATCAGCCTTAGGACCTGGAAATAGCCCCCGAAGCCAAGGTGTGTAATTCCTCTTAAGAATTTTTCTATTCTGTATTCTAATATTCATTGAGGATTTTTTAAAATCTAATACTCATAAGAAAATACCTTACTTCATCTTTGTGCTGCTATAGCAGAATACTTGGGGCTGAGTAATTTAGAAGAAAAGAAGGCTATTCTCTCATATGGTGGGAGACTGAGAAGTCAAAGATGAAGGCACTGGCATTTGGTGTGTATCTTCCTATATCTCCTCATATGACCAAAAGCAAAAGATGAAATCCGAGCCTCCTTTGCACACAGCATTAATCCAACCAATGAAGGCAGAGCCCGTCTCATGCCGTAGTCACTCCTTAAATAGCCCATCTCTTAACATTGTTACAATGGCAAATAATTTGAGTTTTGACAGGGAAACTCAAAAAATAGCCAAATATTGAATTAGGAAATGTTTCCTCTTTTCCTTCTTGGAAGATATTATAGAGAATTGATCTTAATTCCTCTTGATTATTAATTTTTAATAATTTCAAATTATCTGGGCCTGGAGATGTCTGAGAGAACAAAAACGTTCAAATAATAATTCAATTTCCTAAATAGTTATACATATATTCAATTTACCTATGTAACAACTGGGTAAATTATGCTAATTTGTGTTTTTAGAAGAATCGCTCCATTTAACCCGAGTTTTCAAAATTTATGTGCATGTAGAATTGTTGATGATGTTTTTATAGTATTTTTGGGTATCTTCCAGGATCTGTAGTTGATAGGTTTCTCTCTAATATTTCTAATATTGTTCATTCATCTTCACTATTTTTGTCAGTTTTACCAAGGATTAATTTTATTCATGTCTTCAGATAACTAGCTCATTAGCTGATTTTCTATGTTGTTTACCTGCTTTCAATTTCATTGATTTCTGCTCTTTACTATCTGTTCTTTTTGCTTGCCTTTGCTCTTCTTCCTAATTCCTGAGGCAGGAGTTTAAATTATTGATTTACAATGTTTTGTCTCTACTGTAAACATTCAAGGTTATGAACTTGTCTATCAACATTTTTTAGTTGTGTTATAGCTGTGTTTTTAGTTTGATGGGTTATATTTTCATTTTCCTTCAGTTCAATGTACTTCTTGAATCTCTTAAAACTCCTTCTTTATCCCATAGATTATTTATAACAGTGTTGTTTCACTTCCTCCTGTTCAGAGGTTTTTCTGGTATTTTCTTGTAATAGATTTCTAGTTTGACTCCACGGAGGATTTATTCTACCCTGATATGTTTTGTGGTAACTGGAAAGAATATGTATTATGAATCTGTTGGGTTCAGTTTTTTTTATGTTCCAACTAGATCCTGTTGGTTGATGAGTTTGTTGAGTTCTTCTATATCCGTGATGATTTTCTAAGAGTTCTAGTTTGATTTGTTTTGTCTTATCGTACTGGAGATCCAGCCCAGAGTCGTCACTGCCCATATGGCTGCAAAATGCTGCTCTACCAAGCTGGTTTAGACTCCAAGAGGCCTTTTCTAGGCAAAGGTCACAGTGCATTTGCACTACATGCACTGGAGGCTGGGGCCACCAGCTACTGTCAATTTCCACTTCTCCCTAATTCACTCTTAACCTCAGTGTGAGGCTTCCGGCTTACCTCTGTCTACAGAGGCCCATGGCACAGAGTCAGCCTGGAGTGGCTTTCTGAGCTTTTGTTTTCTTCTGCTTGTGATGCATTGGTGGGGTTTCTAGCTTTTCTGTGGCCACCTTTCAATGGCCGGGGCACTCTTCCCTTTCCTAGGTAAGTTAAACAGGCAGTTTTTAACTATAATTTCAACTTCTCAAGTGGCTCTACAAGAAGGCAACTAGCAGTTCTGTTACTCAGCCACTGTCTTACGGAAGTCAACCTATTTCTTAACACTGCCTTCATTGCGTCCCAGAGGTTGTGTTGTGGTGTGCTTCCATCGTCACTTGTCGTTATGAACTTTGTGATTTCTTCCCTGATTTCTTATTTAATCCAATGTTTATTTAGCCGAGTACTACTTACCCGTCATTTGTTTGAGTAGTATCTATTGTTTATGTTGTAGTTGACTTCTAGCTTTATTCCACTGTGATCTGATACAGTCCTCAGGATTATACAAATTTTCTTATATTTGTTTAAGCCTGTTTTGTGGCCTGGAATATGGTTAATTTTGGAGAATGTTCCATGAGCAGCTCTTAAGAATGTGCATGCTGTTTCTGTTGGATTACAAAATTCTGTAGATGTCTGTCAAATCCACTTGTTCCATGATGTTGTTCAGATCTGCCATGTCTTTGTTGATTTTTTGTTTGTTTAGTGGACCTGTCTTCTTGGGAGAAAGGAGTATTAAAGTCCCTACTATGACTGAGTTGGAGTCTATTTTTTTAAGTTTAGTAGCTTTTGTTTTAGGTTGTTGGGTGCACCACTGTTTGGGGCATGTTTATGATTGTTAGCTCCTCCTGTTGGATTGCTCCGTTTACAGAAATAAAATGACCTACTTTGTCTCTTTTGACCAGTGTTGGTTGAAAGCCTACTTTGTCAGGAAAGAGTATCACTACCTTGCTTGTTTTCATCCCCCTGTTGAGTGGAATACAGAACTCCATCCTTTCACCGTGAGTCTATGTTGATCTGTATGGGTAAGGTGTGTCTCTTGCAAGCAACATATGGTTGGATTGTGTTTTTTATCCAGTTAGCCAACCTAACTGGATAAAAAACTATCCAGTTGAAATCATTGATGGTAAGCATTATAATTGACCTGTAAGTATTGACTCCTGACATTTTTTTACCCTATCAATGTTGACTTCTTTTGTTCACTTGCTTTGTACGTGTTCTCTTTGTTAAAGGTAACCTGTCACTGGTTTGTCTGCTATGTTTGCTCTCTGCATCCCTTTCCTGAAGAAATTTTTGTAGTGCTGATTTAGTTGTCATAAATTTCTTCCAAGTTTTCTTTGCCATGAGAGGTCTGCATTTTACTGCCAATTTTAAGTGATAGTTTTGCTGGGTACAGGGGTCTTGGTTGACACTTGTTTTCTTTCATGGCTTTGAACACCTCACACTTCAGGCTCTCTGGCCTTCAGAGTCTGTGTTGAGAAGTCTGCTATTACTCCAATAAGTTTGCCTGCTGTTTTCCTCTTACAGCTTTTTAGGATGTTCTCTTTGTACTAAATGTGTATAAGTTTTATTATGATGTGACCTGGGGAGCTTCTGCTTTGGTCGTATCTAGTTGGTGTACAGTATGTCTCCATCACTTGTGTGTCTATTTCTTTTTCTATATATGGAAGTTTTCTTATGACTTCAGTGAATAAGTTTCTTAGTCCTTTAGTTTGGAACTCTATTTTTTTCTTGTATTCCTGTAATTATGAGATTAAGTTTCTTTGAGTCAGCTATAATCTGTTGGTAACCATTTCCTTGTTGAGGTAGCTTTATTTGAACATCATTAAGAGTTTTGTCTGTTATTTCTGCCCTGTCTTTAAGATTTGATGTTCCTTTCTCATTTTGAGTTATTCTGTCGCTCAAAGTTTCCAAAAAGATTTTTATTTCCTGATGCTCTTCCTTTATCTTTTCATGTTTTTGGAATTCTTTAGCGAATTTGTCGTTCATTTCTTGTATTGACTTCAATGGTCCTGTTAGCTTTGTATGTGTTTACTCCTTAAGTTTTTTAGTGAAATATTTTTTTTAAACTCTTTAATTTCTTGTGCAGGTTGATCTTTTTCTTTCTTTTCCTTCTGGTTCCATCTGTGTCTCACTTGGTAACTTTCTGGGATGTCTTGTACATGTTTTCTTATTTTGCTGATGAGTGTGTCTCTGCTTTACAGTGGTCGTTCTTTTAAAAAAGAAATCTCTGTTTTCCAATAATGGGGAGACTCTGATTTATGTAGTCCTGGACTAGCATTTTGTCTCTGGGTGTATTGTGTGCTGTCTGGGTTAATGAGGGTTCCCCACTGCTCTCCACATTCTTCACACCTTCAGATCCCTGGCTGTTGCTTGGACTGCCTTGAAAACGCCTTCTCTGATGTGGCTACAGCTGCCAGTCTTGGCATACTCAGACCTTCCGCAGGATGAGGGTGACCTGCTTCTCAAGCCTATCTTGCCCACCAGTCGCAGGGTGTGAACAAGGCAGAGGGTGTAGACAGCTCTGTTTTCACTTCTGTTCTATGAAGAATGCTGCAGCATGCTTGTCTCTGTGGCACTGGCTCCGGTGCCAGGTCAGGGTGAGCACTACAGGTACAGAGGATTCCCCTCCTTATACGCTGTTGGGGTGTGCTTATCTTAGTTACAACAGCTCTGGTTTTGGGTGGCCCCGGTACACTATAAGATGCACAGGGGTCCCATCTTGATAGGGCATTAGGACGTGTTTGTTTGTCCCTGGTGTGTTAACTCTGGCCCCAGGAGGCCCCAGGTGGCCCAAGACCTTTATGTGTACACAGGGTATTTCCCTCGCGATGGGGTGATGGGACATGCTTATCTTTGTGTTCCAGCCCCAGGATGCAGCATGTGCAACAGGGTAGAGGAGGTTCCCCTCCTGAAAGGGTGCTGTGGCCTGCTGGTCTCCACAGCACCAGCCATAGCCCTACTGGCTGTGGTATGACACACAAGCAGACTGAGCATAACGGGCTCCCCTTCCTGTTCTCTCCTTTTTATTTATTTATTTTTTTAGCATCACTGCTGCTTGGATTTCTTGTCTCTTACAGCACCCTCGGGGACCTCCAGGAGGGGACAGCTGGCTTCTCACCAGTGCCACAACACATCAGCGCATAGAGGGCGTAGAAAGCTCACCATCGCCATTACTTTTGTTCTGAGGTCCACTTGACAGCACACTGCAGAGGGCTTGCCTCTGCTGCACCTCAGTCCTTCTGCAGGGATGAGGAGGACCTGCCACTCAGGACCTCCTTAGCCTGTGATCACCTACCATTATTTTTACCTCTTATCCCTGCATTTTGTTATAGTCCTGAGATGCACTTTCCTCTGGCTATCTGTCTCCCTAGTTGATTCCTTTGGGAGACTTCCTAGAGTTCCTGCTCCAGTGCCATCTTGACTCCTCTCCCATCCCAATAATGTTTAGAAGTGTCAAAATGATCCTAACCAAAAAATCTGAGAATCCGTGAGGTATAGAAAACAAAAATCAAAGCAAGTTCTTACTTCTTGTCCCAAGAGTTGCAGGTATGCTTTGTGACCATGCCATCTAGTTGGATGTGCCATTTCAGGTGGTGTCCCTGGTGGTATTGGAGGAACACTAACACATTCTTGATTTTTATCAATAGCAGGAACTCCATGAAGTAATCTACAACGTGACAAAAAAATAAATTTATTTTTAAAGTCATTGACAGAGCAAAAAATAAAAATGCCTGGTCTCTTTCTCTGTTGAAATAAAAACACTGATGTTTGACATTAGCACTAATCAGTGATTGTGGAGAAGTGCAATCAACCAGAATGAGAAACAACCCTAAGATAATTTATGCTTGGTTATGAATGCATTTTAATAGTAAATTCTATGATAGCTTTGCTTCTTTATATTAGAATAAGTTCACTTGATGAAAGCCTACTTTTAAAAGTCCTCTATAATCCAATTTCTAACCTACTCCCTACTGCAAGTTCGCAGCAAAAAAAGTGTGTGTGTGTATGTGTGTGTGTATGTGCATGTGTGCACATGTGTGTGTTGTATTGGGAATTAAATCAAGGGAAGCACTGAGCTGTACTCCAGGCACTTTTCATTTTGAGAAAGAATTTTCCTAAATTTCTCAGGCTGACCTCAAATTTGTGATCATCTTGCCTCAGCCTCCCAAGAGGTGGGACTGCAGGTATACACCATCCTGCTCAACTCAAAACTTCCATCTGTTTGTCTAGGGCACAGCCTCAGCCTAACCCAAATGGTCTTGTCACTTTGTACTTTCCCCCTCTCCATTCATATCTTGCTAGGCCAAGTAGAAAACTGTTTTGGCAACAAGTTAGAAATTGAATGTACCTAAGAATATGTTAGAAGATACATAATTATCACAAACACCTTAGTTTAATCCAAGAGATCAAATACATCAAGATTTAAGAGCAGAACGTAGCATTAATTTTTGTATTGCAGACCTACTGTAAATGAAAATAAATGAATAGAAAATAAGCTTACAAAGACTATAGTTTAATGAAATTCACATGAAAGTATTTTGAGCTATCAGGCCCTTTAACACTTAGATATATACCGTGATATGAACAGAGGATAACTTTATAAGCTGCCAACTATAAGGACTACAAATACATAATTCCAATTTGTTACTCAATGTGATGCTACTGTCCCCAAAATCTATCTCACCTTTTGTAAAAAGTAAAGTAGAGCCACCCAGGGCCAGGCTGGAGAAGACAGGACTGTGTCAAAGCAGACTCACGAAAATTCGCTTCCTGTCTCACCCAATCAAACATCTGAAGCTCTTAAAGCTCAGCTCCCAGCAAGGCGAACACCACTGCCTCTCATCACTCACCCCGTCCTTCCAACATGCTTTTCTGACGGCAAGATTAGGAAGGCAAAAGCTGTCCTGCAGCTAGTATTCTGGGTATGACTTGGGATCCCCTACCCCAGTGCAACTTAGAAGGCAAAAGGTTCTGACGGTTTGGTTTCCAAGTGCAGCCAGGATATCAAGTTCTTTGCAGCAGAGCTCCAGTTGCTTCTCATATGAGTTGTCATTTTTATTTTGCCAGTGAGCATATCAAACAGACACAGTGAGGCTCCGGAATCAAAAGCTGTGACAGGAGGCACCATTTTGATGTCAGCTAAGGTGATATGGTGCCAATATGGGCTTCCAGCTCTCCCATGTTCCTCACTGGCAGACAGAGCAACTCCCCTGGCAGACAACTAAGCCTGCTTTCTGAGAGTCTCTCGGTGCCTTCTTTGACGAGCATCAATTTTTTTTTCTAACCTTTTCTTTGATTTTTATAAGCACTGTTCCACTATCACTCAATCCCTTTTGCATCAAATAGCTAAAGGTATTTCTGTTTTCTACGAATGAATCTTGGCTAATATTTCCAGCACACACACACACACACACACACACACACACACACACACACACCCACACACACCCACCACCACCACCACCACCACACACACCACACACACACACACACACACACACACACACACACACACACACACACTGAGAGAAGAACAGGATCAGACTTAGGAACTAAAGAAAAGACTGGCCCAGAGTGTGAGCACATTATGATCAATAAAGGTGTCCCAGGATTAGGTGTTAGGTTGCAGGAAAGGGTGCAGTGGTGAGGGTTGGGGAGCTTAAGAAGCTACCTTGAGGAATGCCATAAGCACAAGGCTCAGCAAAAAAATTTTAAACATCATTTACATCATCCACGTTCCAAAGCCACAAATAGAAATTTTGGTTAGTCAGAAAGAACGTGGGAGAAATCCTCAGACATTTTGACGTGCACAGCTCTGGCTGACTTAGATGGGAACCTTCATGAGAAGATGATCCAAGGTTTGCAACTGCTCCTGTACAAGGATGATGAATCGCTTGGGAATTTTTCTCATTTTCCCTGCTTCCTCCCTTCTTTCTAGAGAAACAAACTAACACTTTTTAGAGTCCTTCTCTTCAGAAAACACCGGTATCTCAATGGTTCAGGCTGAAAATCTCCGATCTCTCCTTACTTCCGACAGCCATCCCCCTTTCTGTTCATTCTTCCTCCACAGGGTCTCTGGTCTCCTGTGGCACCTTCTCTCACCTGAGCCCTGTGAAGCCATCTTTGCTGCCCCTGACCTCCAGGCTCTCTTCCTTCTCCAATGCATGTTCACTCTTGTCAGAGTTGCAGTTAGTTACTTCTTCTCCAAACACATATATTACAACCCAAGCTCCCGAGCCTGGCAGTGTGGTTCCTCCACAGCTTGGGCACCGTAGATTTTGCCAAGCACTTGCTATACCAAAGGTAACTTAGGTGCTCAGATTATTACAGTGGCAAAAGGAGAGACAGTCAAGCCAAGAGGCAATTACAGTTTTGGGAGGTTTTACTTTGTTCTGTTCTGTTTTGTTTTCTGAGACAGGGTCTCATTGTGAGGTCCAGGCAAATCCTAAACTCATTATACAGCCCAGGCAAGCCTCCTATTCCCATCAGTTCTCCCACTTCAGCCTCCCAAGTGCTGGGATTACTAGCACACATCACCATGCCTGGCTTCAAAGGACAAATACAGTACAGTGTGCTCTGAAAACAAGGAGGGCCAGGCCTTCAGACCCTAACGCCTCCCCCACACCTTCCCAAATCCCCGGCTGCCCATCAACAGTCATCTCTGCCATCCTACTTTCCCTTCAGCTTTATGTGTTCTTTCATTCCAGAATACACTTCAGTTTGGCTTGTGAAACTTTTTGACAGTAGTTTATTATTTGTTGTGGGCTAAAAAATGACATTCATCTTCTGTCTCCAAAGGATATTAATAAATAATGAATATATATTATAAACACTAAATTTTATCTGAGTTATTTTTTAAAAGCATCATAGACAAAGCCAGCCGGAGACCCTTCCCTAGGGATGTGAGAATCACAGCACAGCAGGACACACTGCAGGGGTTCTCAACATGTCCCCCCAACTGCAGCCAGAGCAGCACATAGGAACTTGTTCAAAATGCAAATCACCGGGCCCTACCACAGACGGAAGGACCAGCAGCCCAGGAGGGACCCAGCCACCCTAGTTCCAACCATCCCTGTGGCTGCACTCTGGAGTTCCAAAACCATTGGCGTTTTCAGCCTTTCCTTAAAACAGACTATTAGAATCTCCTAGATTACTTGTCACATCAACAGCATTCTGGACTCACTCTCTCTCTCTCTCTCTCTCTCTCTCTCTCTCTCTCTCTGTCTGTCTCTCTGTCTGTCTCTCTGTCTCTCTCTCTCTCTCTCTCTCTCTCTCTGTGTCTCTATCTCTTTAGGCTTTAATTCAATAGGTTCAGGGTATAAATTCAGAGAATTAATACACTAACACCTTCTAAACACTACAAATGGTCTTTAACTTCTGGGAAGTCTACAGTGGAAAGAACAAATTTTGAGAATGAGTTCAATAGCCACAACTTCTTCCCCCATTCGCCATCTTCAGTGCTATGACAGTTCTGTTTTAAATGCTAAATATTATTTGTAACCACCAGAACTCACTTCGAGTGCGGGTTCCCACAACAGCAGTGTTGGGAAGTGAGGCCTCATGGGAGGTGCTCGGGTCCTAAAAGTGAAGCCTTTATGAAGACTCAGTGCTTTTTCACGGGAATAGATCAGCGCCTGTGGTTGGTTCTCCCCTCCCCTTTCCACTCTTGCTCACATGGCCCCTTTTCCTTTCATTTTCTACTATGAGTGGCAGTATCCTGGGTCCCTCATAGACAGTCACCCATTCTTGGACTTCCTTTCCTCCAGAACCATAAGTCAAAGTAAACCTCTCCTCTTTATAAATTAATTTGTCTTAGGATTTCTGTCACAGCTAGGGAAACAGAGTAAAACAGTTGGGTAGGACAGGTTTCTAGGAAGGAGTTTCCTCGCCTATGACTGGCAATACTGATTAAGAATTCCAGGATCTAATCCTTAGAAGCAACACATGTGAAGAAATTCACACAGAAAACATGCTCTGTAAATGGTGACTGTCTTAGTTTCTTTTTCATTGCTAGGACAAACCACCCAATATCCACAACTTAATGGAGGAAAGATTTATTTTAACTCAGTTTCAGATAGTGTCAGTCCTTTCAGGGCGGGTGGTAATTGTGGAAGCACATGGTGGAGGTATAGCCAGAGGAAGAACTGCCCACAGCATGACAGACCAGAAGCCAAGTCAGCATAGAGGGGTGGAGCTAACATATTCCCTTCTGGGTCCTGTCCCCATAATCTGCACCTTCCAGGTGAAGCCTCAGCACCCTGCCCCTTCCAGCCAGCCTCCACCTCTTCAGAGTACCTGTGTCCACAGGTACTTCACCACATCCAAATACATGAGGCTTCTGAGGGACATTTCAGATCCAACCCATAACACTGATATTATGATCATTATTGTTATTATCAGTGAGGACGTTGAACACAGAAAACTAGTGCACCTCTCCAAAAGTGAAAGCTAAACCCCTTCCAGTCAACATTGGTCTCCTACAGATCCAACTATAAAGTGGATTTTCTCTTTTAAGATCCTGTCAGGAAAGTTTAAGAGCACTCTTTTACCTCTGCACATATTTGTGAGTTACCTAAAGGTGATTGTGAACTACATCCGGTGAAGCAGGGGTAAGTTTCTCCTTCCAGCGCCCGTGCCTTGATTCTTCAGTGTACAAAGGTCAGAAGAAGCTTCTCAGTGTGTCAATCACTTATTTCTAGCTAACTCACAGAAACTGTGTACACAGAAATTTTAAGAATGCATACATACAAATATTTCAACAAAAATAATGCTATCATACATTGTTCTAGACACCATTTTTTAAAGTACTCCATGACAAAGTACTAAGCATACTTCATAATCCACTTATGGAATCTGAACACACAATTTGGAAAACACTGACTTACAGAGCATGTTGCCTGAAAAGCAACTTTTTCATGGATCTGGAAATTATCTTAGATTTAAAAATGCTAATATACACGTCATTTCCTTTAGTCTTTCTTTAAGATCTGTAGCAAAGTCATATAAATATTCGATATGCCTTCAAATATTAGGAAATATTATTTCAATAGAAATGAGTCAATGGAAGAATATATTATCACCATGTAAGATTCCTTTATCAAATAAGATTAGGGAGGGGGGGAACTGCATTTTTAAAAATCAGTTCAACTTCACTGCTGCATGCAAACAGTGACATCTGGTGGAATGTCATTGTTTTAGGGTTTTTTTTTTAATCCAGTTTTTACACAGTAGAGTATGGAAACAGACAAATTTTCAAGTAATTCTTTGTTTTGATATTTCTATTAAAATGTACTAATCTAAAGTGTTATCAGATGTTAATACGGCATACTGAAGGAGCTTTTTTGTCCCCTCAACTGTTAATTTAAAAAATGTGTTTGCGGCATCCTGATGGGGTTACTTATTCAACAATCAATGAAGAGAAATTTAATTGAAACTACTATGGACACTAGTTCTAACTCTACCATAATTATGAGTTAGATACCCTCAGGCTCTTAACCTATTACATTAGAAGTCTGGGTAGGAGAACGTTAAAATATCTTAAGATTCTGATATACCTACTTCTGTATCACCTATTGCCAGTGAGACCTCAAATAAGTGAGTCTTATGTGCTTTAACATTGGGTCATTGCCTTAATCATGCAGTGAGGAATAGGGCCAAGTAAAGGTCAGAGCTGAGGCCAGGACAGTTCACTGAGAAACGGCAGAAAGGGCAAGATCGCTCTGTGATACTCTCACCCGGCAAGAAAATAGAAAGCAGGAGACAAAGCACAATATTCAAAAGTAGATCGCAGATTATGGTGATCTACAGGTGGCATCACGAAGGTGTGGCCTGGAACCAAGGCATCTTGGGGGAGGGTTGAGGCGGGGGGGGGGGGGGGCAAGGAGCGAGGAGGATACACAGAACCGGGCAATAGTCACAGCCCAAAGCTTCCCAGAGTTACCAATTTGTCATCTGCAGATGCTAACTCCGAGTTAACAAGAGCCTATCCCTCACCTAGACTCAGAAAAAGGATTTCAGTTTAAATAAGGAAAAAGCAAGTAAGAAAGAATGCCTACCAGAATTTAAAAAGAAGCCCTGATTCCAAAATGGAATCATAATGGAGCAAATACAAATTACCAAGGCGGGGTGGTGACGTGCACTTTCCTCAGTGCAATTACAATCCTTAAGATTCCTCCTCAATTAGGTCAGGATTGACAACAGAATAACAATGAGTACTCGGGACAGAGCATAAGAAGAAAAATAAGCAGGATTTTGCACAGATTCACACAGGCTCTCCTAGGAACCACATTCAGAATCAGAGCAATCTCAGTTTAAATTATACCTTTTCCCAGTTTTGTAAGTATGGCCTAGTCACTTGATTGCTGTGCTGTATTTTCTTTAACTGGGAAATGGAATTATTTTATCTACTATATTCAGTTGCTGTTACTACAAATTTAAATAAATGAAGTGTCTCTCTGTGCATTTTCTGTTAGGTAATTTTTGTTATCTTAAGAAATATCCTATTTACTTTGGGGCATTTGAATATGACCTCTCAAAAGGATGCACATTACAGATTTCAAATTATAAGTAGTAGGGAGAGCTAGTCAAAATAATTATTCAAGTATCTACTCTTATACTTCAGTTGTATGTATCTTCTTAAATGAATATAATCTGTCAAAACAACACAAATAATGTAATTCTTGTAAAATGTACATATATATAGTATCCATGAGTGCACACAGAAAAGCCTATAATAATTTAATTTAGTATTTTCCAAGAGGAAAAGCCAAAAATTCCAGGGAAATCCTATCCTATATTAACTTTGAGTAGCCAAGAATGATCTACCTTCATTCAAAAATGAATACATCAAAAAATCCAATATTAGTTTTATGAGGAGGGTTTGCAAAGTACAAGAGAATATAGCATTCAAAGAGTTATTTAAGAATATTCTTTGGAAACATTTATTATGAAAAACAAAAATATTTTAGAAAGGTTCTTCTTTATGGAGAGAATGAATTTTTTAAATATTTTCTTGAACCAGGAAACAAAAGCTGACATAAAACTAAAACTATTAGTTTTTATAAGTAAGTATAAAATTAAGAACAGAAAGGAAATAACACTATACCATTATTAAAGTGGCAATTACTGTGACCTTTTAAAAATTCACACCCAGACAGTACTGCTTATTTTTACAAAGAAAGTATGGATGGAACAAGTCTTCAAATTAAGCCAAAAGATCACTAGAAAATATAGAAAACATTTAAATTTAAGTGTAGAAAGAGCCTAAGAATGATAACAAGGCTAAAACTCATAACAAATGTAAGTGCTAAATAAAAATTAAAGCATTTGTATTGCATAATATAATACATCATGAATCAAAATGAAAAGCAAAGTGAAAAATGTCCACAGAGAATTGCTGTCAAACAATTAAACCCTTTAATATAAAAAGATCACTTACAAATCCATTAAGAAAGAGGTGAATAATAAATGCTGTAAATTATGAGCTAGTAATTCACCAAAAATGAACGACAACCAGGAAATACCTAAAATTTTACCAGAACTGAACTAAAAACAATAAAGATATTTTTCTAAACAGAAGAGAAAAATAGAAAGATCGACCATTTATTTCAAGGATACAAAGTAATGACAATTATGTCATAAATGGTTGCAAACAGTGATACTGCAGCTTGATTAAATTAGGGCATGCCACGAATAAATGCTCATACATAATCTTAAGTCAAAGAGTAAAGCTATAAAATCTCACATGTTGTCTAAACATGCACATTTACAACAGATATCTGGAAGGCTGCTCACCAAACAAACAGGAATGGAAATGGTTAAATAATTACATAATGATCTTTCACGATTAATTCAACATTATAACCTCAGTTCTAAAATTCCATGCCAGGCACTCTACCTAGAAACATCTTTCCACAATACCACTGTTTAATAAAATAAACATAAGTTTGAGAGTACCTTGCTATTTCATATTAACTTAAGTACATACCCTATTATTCCACTAAAATATTGTGGCTGTTTCCCACAAATAACAATTGCTATCTGAAGAATGAGGAAAGCATCAAAATTAAACAAATAGAGTTAAGTGTGTATTGCACAGAAGAAGCAGGAAATCCATCAAATAAAAGGATATTCAACCACTGTTTACAACTATCTATCGTTAGAACACTTTTCAGAGACAGATCATACACTTCTCATAACTTACAGACAGACAGATTTTGAACAGGTTAAGCTATGTTTAGCAGGATAATCCTTAAGGAATGAATGCTATAGAATTAAGCATTGACTGTTTAAATTTACTTTTTATTTGGAACTTAGGAACAAATTGCCAAGAATTATCATTATCAAATGGAGCATTTATTGATTCTCTGGCAAAAGGAAGATGAGGTATATTTGAAAAATAAAAAAGAATTGTTTCGACCTGGAAAGAAAGCAGCGTTTTTCAACCCTTCATATGAATAACGGAAATTGGAAGTCTTCAAAATTATGCTGGGTTGGCAGAGCGTTAATGGACATGACTCAAAGCTGTAGAGTTCTATGAGGACTACGTGATGTCTGTGTCTTTACTTTCTCCTCTGTGTGTGTGTGTGTGTGTGTGTGTGTGTGTGTGTGTGTGTGTGTGTGTGTGTGTGTGTGTGTGTGTGTGTGTGTGTGTGACTAAGGATGGTATTCAGGGCCTTCACACTGAGCCATGGCCCATTTTCTTTTCTTTTCTTTTCTTTTTTTTTTTTGAGATAGGCTCTTCCTAAGTCACTGAACTGCCTAGGCTGGCCTACACCCTAGCTAAAGACTTTACAGTTACAAAACTATGATTGTACCATAAATCCTAAAAAAATCTTTTGCCTAAATAAAAAAACAAATATGGTAATGAAGTTTTAGGGACTTAAGTTGAAACTTAAACTCATTGTGATGACCAAACACAGGGAAAAAGGGGGATGAGGGAAGCATATTCTACTTTTTACTGACATCAAATAAAAACTTCAGTTTTTAGGAAATGGGTTTTAAAATATAGCAGGAGAATTATTGCTAGGTCTTTAATCATTTTGTGATGGTACAACTAAAAGTAATCATTTAAGATACTATTCTCAGATTCTAGAGGGCTAAAACTTAATACTATTGTAAAAAAAGTTCTGTTTAACTCAATATTTACTACCTTTGATATGCTTAAAGCATGTAGTAGATGTTTTCTTTTATTAGGATTCCTACAAACTCTTCTGAGAAGCAGGATGGGGAAAGCAAGATATTAAAAGTTTATTCCTTTAATGAAGAAAATACACATATACATACAAGAATTATACATGTATATCAGCATACTAAAATTTATTCAGAAGTATTCTGGAAAAAAGTCTCAAATTTCTCTTCTAAGAGATGAAAATGGAAAAACCTGGTTAAGAAAAATCTCAGAAAAACCAGGACTTTAATCACTATCCAGGAATAAACACTAAGACAGGTACCTAGGGATACCACAGAGACCAACATTCGTCTTGGATTATGACTTTACCCTTAGAGTTGAAGATTTTAAAAGAAAGCATATGGAAATATACACAGCACAATGCTTAGAATATCCCTACCAATGGGGGGAAAAGCTCCCCTTTCCCCTTTCTTGTTGAGAATGCTGCAAATTATGTACTCTTCACAAAAGACAGATTTCAAAGGGAATTGAAACACAAGAAAACATGGAACGAACTCTCAGAAACGATGAGATGTATACGCAATCCTGGTCCCAGATATATCCAATGACAGTGAAATCCCATTCAAAAAATGCTGCAACTGCCAAATCTGTTCAAGATTTTTCAGTGTTTATGTGGAGCTAAGTTGATTAAGTTTTATATGCCTCAACTTCCTCAGCTGTACTCCATAGTTGTAATGATATGCAAATGAGATAATGTAACAACATCTGTGTACTATTATAGATACTGAACTCAAGTTGCTTTATGATAGAACGTTACTATTGCTGTGGCTTAAAAATCTGTCCTCCAAAGTTCATGTGCTGCGAACTCAATTCCCAATGAACCAATGTTAAGAGGCAGCACAATGAAGAGGCAATACAGATCGTGAGGGCTCTGCTCTTATAAAAGGCTGAATACCATTATGCTTGGAATGGAGTACTCATCCTAGGAAAGCAGCCTCCTGAAGAGGAGGAGGAGGTGGAGGAGGAGGAAGACGAGGAGGAGGAGGAAAAAATGACACTCAACCCTTCCCACCTCTCTCTCTCTCTCTCTCTCTCTCTCTCTCTCTCTCTCTCTCTCTCTCTCTCTGTCTCATCTTTCATTCCCCTGCCTAAGAATGATGCAAGAAGGCACGCCAGCACCTTGACTTCCCAGCCTCCAGAACTATTAGAAGTAAATGTCTAGTCTTTGTAAAGTACCCAACCTGAAGTATTCTGTAAAAACAATACCAAACAGATTAAGAGAGGTATGCTGCTTGTCAATACATCAGGAAATGAGAAACTGATTTACGTTATGCACATACTAGGGAAGCCATGGATGAGAACAAAAATGGCTCCTTCTTTAATGTCCAAGAACAGAATCGTGCCTTTAAAGTCTGAACTGCAAAGGTAAAATCTCTTTAACAGTTGAATTCTGATTGAAAACAAAATGACCAGAAACTCTTACCTACGTCTCTGTACATCTCTACTGAGATCGCTTAGGAAAGACGGTCCTAAGACCCCCAGCAGGGCGCTGTGGCCTTTCTTGTCAGCAGTGTGGAATATGCGGGAGGCGAGGTGCAAGTCCACAGGCAGCTGCTGGGCTGGGGCGGTAGTGCACAGCTGGTGAAGCTGAGGCGCAGAGCGCAGGTGTGGGATTCTGCAACATGGAAAATGACACAAGCTTCTATCACTGCATGGTCTTTAGGTTGGCCTCTAAAAATAATACATGAGGACAGGAAATTGGTAAATAAAACTATAAACAATGGCTTATAACAAATTCAGAACTCTAATCTCAGGCCTGATAGTAAAGGGGTTTTTTTTATTATAAGATGTTATCATGAAAATTTGAAAAACATTTGCTCTAAGCTATGAGTACTCTTAGATCTCTGCCCACACCTGTGAGTTACCTAAAGGTGACTATTGGATAAATTTGAAGTTCTAGGCTCATATTCAATTGCTTGCTAAAATCTTCAAGCTACATGTCTTACAGATACTTCACAATCAATAGGTCTAAATGCAAACTGACCATCATTAACCCCCTCGTGGCTTGCTCTGTCCTGAGTTCTGTAACCCATCCCAGGTACACCATATCCAGTCGTCAAGCCCTTCTATCTAAGCTGCTCAAGTGCAAATGTCCCCAAAGAAGCAGAGCAATGTGCATAGTTCGTTGTCCATTATCCAGCACAGTGGAGCCCTTTGTCTCTCCAAATCAGGGTGGCAAATCTCTCTTCCACTCTGCTGGAACTTCCTCTCTCCTGCTTTTCCACAGTAAGCAAGAAGCAAGATGATCTGTTTTCTAATGTCCCAAACCGCGTGCCATCCAGTCAGGTAATATGTGTTGAGCATCACCATGTTCCAGGCTCCACGCTGGATGTTTTCACATGTGTTTGCCAATTCCACGACGAGCCTCTATTGGCAGTTCTACCATCCTTACTTTGAATTATGGTTATTTTGGATTGATCGTGAAATAAACGAGTGGCTACTGTGACCCAAATACACTGTTGATGGCGGTGAGGCAAGTTTTTTCTTATCAGTGCCTACAAAGAACTCCCAAGTAGAAGTAGCCCTTCGTCCACTACACTGTATCCCCACCTCCCTATTAAAACTGCATACTTCTATTAATCAAAACACCTTTTCAATA
The DNA here is from genome assembly GCA_004027205.1 of Ctenodactylus gundi. NCBI lineage: Eukaryota > Metazoa > Chordata > Mammalia > Rodentia > Ctenodactylidae > Ctenodactylus > Ctenodactylus gundi. The sequence goes on along the minus strand of PVKB01003056.1, from coordinate 72,787 downwards.
AGTCATATCAATTTTAGATCTATAGATCATGTTCTCTAATTTTCTCAGAGCCACCCTGTCAATGCTCATGATTTTTTTCAAAATCGTCCTTCTTCCTCAGAGAGCTTGCGGCAGCCTGCCCCATCCCAGCTTTCCATCTTTCTCTCAAAATCATTGTAGTTCAACTTCGTGGTTGGATTTTCCTCTACCAGCTTTCCCAACCCAGTGTGGCCTCTAAGGTAGAAGCTTCCTTTTTAATATGGGAGAAATAATCTTTCAATATTTAAGTCGTTCCCTCTCTCATGAAGACCTCCAAGTGTCCCCCCACTGCCACTGTATTAGTGACACTGAGTACTCCCTTCTCGACCTGCAAATCCAACACAAAATGGAGTCTCGGCCTTGCACAGGGTTGCTCAGTGCTCCTTACCCAGCCTCGGGGCCAGCACCCACCAGGCAGGGTCCTCCTCATTTCAAATGGCACAGATAAGTATTTGCCAGGTGGACTGAGCACGACACATTCTGTGTCGTCCCCTCTGCAAAGTCCCATCAGATCTTTCTTTGTAAAGAACTCCTTACTCAACACAGCTCTTGTGGCATACTGCTTCCGGATGGCTTCTAAATGTCAAGGCTCCTAAGGCATCTGGTCTTACTTCTAGCATAACGGTTATGGCTACAGAGTAAGAGTAAAAATGCCTACTTTGAACACCCGTTTAGCATTCTTATTTGTCCAAAGCAAATTTTGCTTTAAAGAAAAATAAAGAATGCTTTTTTTTTGAGACAGGGTCTCGCTCTGTGGCCTAGGCTGGTCAAACTATGTAGCCCAGGCTGGCCTCGGACTCACAGCTGGGATTACAGGTGTGCACCACCACCTCTGGCTTATGCGGTGCTGGGGAATCGAAGTTGGGCACTTAACGCTTGACTTAGTGCTTGCTAGGCCAGTTCTTTGACTGCTGAGCCATTTAGAACAATGGCTCTTGCATATCTGGTGTGAGCTGTTATCATCAGTTTGCAAGAGAAACCATCCAATTAGATCCATCAGTTTCTTCAGTGATGGATATAACACAATCTTCCTTTTGTCCATGTCTGAACATCCATGAAATAATATCTTGACAACAGACTTCTCTGCAAATATTTTCTTCAATTTTTTGCTTTTTGTTCCCTTTCTTTTACAATTATCTTTTTTTTCATGTCTTACCCTACTCTTTTGTCATTCAATTTGACCCTGCATCTAATGAGTCAATGTAGGTCTCTTTGCTGATGTTCCTATGTTTCTGGGAAACGTCAAACAGTAGCACAGTATAAACAATATAGCCGTAAGAGCTGGCTGACCCTGGATCAGAATCTCAGACCTAACACTTGCAAATTGTACTATTAGTCTCTCTGAGAGGCTCCCAAAAATTAGGATAAAAATGCCTATCTCTTAACCTTTGTAAGAATTGATTTTTAAAATAACATATATCAATCCCGCCTGTGAAAATCTCTTAAGAAATGCCTTTTGAATTTTATTTATGTGCATTGCACAGCATCTGATCTATTGCTGGGTATAGTATGCACCTTATTCAATCATTAATCGTGGTTTATGACATTTGCAAACAGCACAGGGCCCAAGAAGACCAGGACATGAGTCTTGTAAATGTTCCTGTGGCTGACAGGTAGAAAGAGGTGCATCTAAAGCATTTGGAAATATCTCAGAAAAATACACCTAACTGGGCCAGTAAAATGTGGTGTCCAACTAGAACCAGGAACAAGCCTATAATCTCAGCACCTTGGGAGGCTGAGGCAGGAGGATCACAAGTTCAAGTTCGGCCTGTGCAACAGTGCAAGAATCTGCCTTAAAATTAAAAAAAAAAAAAAAAAAAAAAAAAAACAGTAAAGAGGGTCTAGGGATGTAGCTCAGAGTGAAGTTCCGGTGTTCTAAACCCAGCACCACAAAGACAGGGGGCAGAGAAGAGTGTTCAGAAAGCTGGGGCTTCAGGCTCTCTGGGTTCCTAAGAAAAGTTCTTCCAAAAAGAGGACAAAAGGTAAGCTCCAATGTCAAAATCAGGGCGCCATTATTCTGCCTGGGACAGGTCCTGGCTAGTGAAAAGTGCTGGAGGTTCCATTACTGATTTCTTATTTTTCTTTAAAAAGCTTTATAATCAACCAAAATTCCTATGTTCTCATTATAGTCTGACAACACAGATTAGCAAATGACTCTCCAGTGGTTACTGAGCATGTTGCAATAGAGAGCTGAGCTCCCAAGAAAACAATTTAAGATGAGGGCCAGTCACTGGTTTAAAAACAAACAAAAAATGAAGTTAGGTTAAAAAATGAATTAAAGACTTCAGTAAACATTTTGTAATATAAATGTTTTAAATACCAGATTTTTTTCTTCCTCTACATCTCATCCTATGTCGCTTCAGTGGAAATTTCTTTTTCCAGGTTTAATGAATTAAAACAGCACTATATGTATCAATCAGATCTGCAAATATTTTTGGCATGCTGAAGAAAGTCTATGTGTTTTTATAGCACACTCTATTTAAGCAGGACTATTTGTCATTCTTTGAAACAGTAAGACCAAAAAGAAAAGACTCCGTGTGTGGCCGTACTACTTCGCTTAATGCACTAAATGCAAGGGTTTTTTGAGGGGGGGAAATCAAGTTTGCGCTTCATTGATAATCTGACAGTAACTATTTATTGAAGGTAAAATACTTGTTGTCTGCTGTCAGTATTTGTTTTAATACATAATCTCGCTAACTTAATGAGCTTAAAGCAATGCAGATAAGCAATGGCATGTACAGGGTCACTTACATGCCAATTTGACTGTTTCATAAACGTTGGAATTCTTTTCCCATGAGTCTGTTCTCAGCTACTAAATTGGGAGTAATATCCACTTACAGAGTTTAGGCTGGCCGTAAAAAAAGGTTGTCTTCCATGGCCACAGTTTTCAGGGCCCTAAGTAACAACAAAAGCTAATAATTAAAGCTTCTTTAAACCTCCATAAAAAGCAAAATGGAGAATAATCTACACTAAACCAATCCATAAAAACTGAGTAGTGAAATAAGGAGGAAACAAGAATTTCAACAAGGTGAACGTGCACGTGTTTGTTGTAATCTTAAATAATAAGAAACTTCATTTAAAACTATGAGGAGGAGGATGACACATGAAATGAAATGATAGGAGAGAAAAATAAAGCCACCCAGACTGCCAGCTTGATTGGCCTCTGGGTACGTCCTGCTGGGCTGTTTTTTATTTTATCAAGTTAACTGATATAAGTAGCTAATCTAAATCAGGCTTTACAGTGATCAGAAGTACCAAATTTAACAAGCTAACAGTTAATTTGATTTAGTCTCAAAATAGGTATTTTTATCGCATTGATTATTTTAAATATACGGGTGAAAAACAGGAGCGTAAGGAAGCACAGCCTATATACCCTGACTGCAAAACGCACCGGCAACCTCTCCTTCATTTGACTCAGTTCTCATATATGAATTCCTAAAACATTAGTTTTTCCTTTTTAAAAGTGGATGTTCATTTATCTATGCTATTGAGTGGCTGCTCTACACACAGTAAAATTTGTAAATTTAAGGAAGTTACTTTTTAAGCAGTTTTTGATTCCAAGGCAGTTTGAAAGACTTTTTTGGTCTCAGTGGTGAAGTTTCTGCTTCACTTTTCTTTTTTTTCACTTGCTTAATTTCTTTTCCTTTGATTTGTAAGAATTCTGATGAGGGCACCTTCAAATAAAAAAAAAAAAAGATGTGAAATGTACTGTTAAAGAAAATTGTAACATGAGAGTTAGATCTTTCTCTGATATTCAGTGGTCCATCTCATATTAAAATTCCTAATTTCTGTATGCATTTTATGACAGAGTAAAAATTCTATTTCCTTCCAAAGTAAACCTATTCCTAAATTTTTATATAAACACTTTTATGGCAATAAAGATATTAGCACCACATTTACTTACAATATTTTTCATTTATGTTTTTTAAATTACTTTTTAAAAAAACCATAATGTTCTTTCCACCATAAATCTACTTTAATTTTCTCTCCAGTGTCAGGGAATGAGCCCTGGCCTTCAAACATTTTCCCCAGCCCAATCTGCTCTTCTTGATTGGTATTTTTAATAGAAGAAACCCTTAGTTTCTTTCACTTTGGCATGATCTGTGATTATAAACAAAGCTTAAAAATAAATTTAATGTTCTCTGCTTTATTATTACTTTGAGAAATGTTTATTAATTTGTGTTTCACACTACTTGGCAATTTAGATGACTGCTTGTCAAAACGCAATACATTCTTTCTCGTGAATAATTGCATTTTAATCATTATGAGTTTTGGGGGTATTGTTTTCCTAGATGTCCTAGAAATTTTACAGGATTCACGGTAATCATTCAAGTAAGGATTTTTCTCCCTAGATTGCCTTGCTTTTTTTCTGATTATATGTAAGGAAAAAAGCAGAGGAGACTTACTTAGAAATAGTATAAAAATATGGTTGAATAAGAAGGTGGGGGCAGATAAAGTGAAGTTTCTATTAATCAGGTGAAAAACCTGGGCTTTGTACTATACAAAGGACGGAGCAATTTCGACTTTTTGAGTGAGTCAAATATTTGACTTCTATTTGAATAACAGAGCTTCCATGAGCACACAGCATTCCTTTTCTCCACTGGGTAAGGTCTTGATTTCCTCTACAGTGTCTCCACCAAGTGGTTATCACCTGGCTTGAACATGGTCAGAAACAGAACTTAGATACATCTAATGTGAGCCTCTTCTCTTGGAAGTTCTGTTGGAATTTCTGTTTCTTTATTATTGAGCCTAATAATTTTCATCCACCAATCTCAATTCAGACCTCAGAATCCATATAGGTCCAACACAGTTTTATTTCATTTCACAGTCAAATAACCAACTACAATACAGTGGCCTGGGCCTGCCTTTCCCTCCCACCCCACATAAGCATTCTCATTTCCTCTAATTTGTCATCATTCCCTCCTGAGGTTGGAGACTCTGATATGAATACAACAGTTGTGCTATAATATGACCAGACTAGCCAAAAGAAAGATAATCTTCCTTTACAGTATTTGTCAAACAATGCAAACTACAATTGTATCTGTCTTCCTAGCACAAAATGACCCTGAAATCTTTCACATTAGCCACTGCTAGATCCTATCATTCTATATATATTTGGACACAAAGGCACAACCATACATATATTTATATCAATTAAATTTCATCTGAGCTTAGACCAACCAAACCATACCAGTCACATTTTGGCTGTTATCTGCAAATTCAACCAGTAAGTTTATCACATTCTCATCCAAATTAATAGAAAATGCACTGAATTAGACACAGTGCTATAACACTCTGCCAGGACTTTCATGAAGTCATTTTTCATCCTTTGCATAACTAATTTCAAACTCTTCCAATCATCTAGCTGACAGATCCACTGGACTGCAATCTTATCTCCAAAACTGTTGGCTTTTGCTGAAATTGAAAAGATAGTATTAATACCAATTTCTCATGTTTACTGGGTGTGTTTATGTGCCAAGTCTTACTCTAAGTGTGTTCTTTTGTCACATCTACACGTGAGCCTCCCACCAACATTATGAGGTGGGCACTATCACTATCTTCATGTAACAATACAGACAAATAGGTAATTCAGTAATTTATCAAGGCCACACTGCCAGTAAAGGACTGTCCCTGGAAATGTGACTGCAGAGCTTGTGACCATCCCATGTTATACTCATGTGTAGCAATATAATTAACACTTTTTGATAGTCTAGTAATTCTTAATTTTAGGAGAAGCACTCAGAATGATCTTTTATGGCTTATCTTTAAGGAACACAAGCCCCAAAGGATCACTTCTTCTCTCATAAAGCTTCAAGCACAATTCTTTTAATAAGTCATTTAATCATATAGAGTTCTGTCTAAGACCCATGCGTAGATTGCCAAAACCCTCACCCTTAAAATGTAAAAGTCAGCTTTGCACTTGCCTGTCCTCAGGCACCTGGCGCCTCTCCCCCTTTAGCAGCTCCTCAAGGCTGCGGCCAATCAAGACCCAACAGGTAAAAAGTCATTAATCTGAGACTCGTCTCTTACAAATCTTGAAATCCGAGGGTTCAATCATTTCTTTTTAAACTAAAGATTATTCCACTTGTCACATTTAAGAAACAAGGTATGAGTGTATCGGTTTCCCTTCTTTCTGACATATTTCTGTTTATTTAAAACTTCAATCTTTGTCCAAAAATAACTGAAGCCGTTCTGTCATTTGTTGTCATTCATCCCTAATGACAAGGCTATTTCTTTTCCCCCTCTCTTTGCTCCAAAACTAAAACTAATATGAAAATTGCTTTTGTTGTTGTTCTTAACAATATTCTTGGGCCTCAGGTTCTTCTGGAGCTCAGCCTTCTTGGTCTAGTTTCCAATGACACTTTTTTATTTATCTCGGGATGTTTCAAAACAAGCTTATTAAAGTCAAAGAGTGACTGACTCAAAGTATTAAAATGGTAGGGTGATACAAAAATATTGCAATAATTATGAAAGTGATACATAAATAAAATGAATCTGGAAAACACATTAATAACAGGGAAAGACTCAGGGATTAAGAGCAAAATTATAAAAGCTGAAAGGTTTACCCAGACCTGACCCCTGGACTATGGTACCTGACTCCCTTGAATAGCACTTGAGAGGCTCTTGGTCAATTTCTGAATAACTTAAAATTCTTTTCTTCCTGGGAAAATCTGTACTCCCCTTCCAGAGTTGAAATTACAGTTGAAAATTACAGCCCTTGAAAAAACATGCATTCTCCTTTTGTGAGTGGACAGTTTGTACTTCTGAGGTCTTTTTTAGGGACCCCCACTCCCACCCCAAACACACCTTGCTCCTTGCCATTTTTCACACTTGTACATTCTCAACTCTTTTAATTCTTAAGTATTTCAAAAAAATTTTTTCACCTTTATAGATTTCCACTTGGGTGCTTTTGAGTCATCTTTGGGTCGCCCATCTTCCAAAAGTTTGTTTGAGTCCTCTGCTGTAAAAATTTCTGAGGTTTCCTGAGACTTGAATCTTGTGGTTTCTGCTTCTAGGACTGTCCATTCTGACAAGATGTCCTGTTCACTATGAAAAATACTCGACGGAGCTTCAGGAACCTCCTCGAGTACACTCTGTTTGAGAACCAAAACATACAAGAATATTCCTTTTATTGATTCACCCAATGTCTTCAGATAGACAATATTTTTTACCTGATCACAAAAGTAATATGGAAATATATGTTTGCAATTGACCAGAAGTAGGAAGTTTCCTCTGAAGATTTACAAAGAAATTCAAATTGGCAAAATTAAGACAAAAAAAAAAATGTGAAGGCTGACAATTTATTTCCCTGGACTTTGTCTCTGAAAAATATATGAACTCTCAATAATTGATATGCACAGAGTCTCTGGAAATCAAAAGACCCTGGTCTTGATAGGATGCCACCCAACATACAGGAGCAAGATGGTGAATATTTTTTCATAGAAGGCCCCGCTGGACAGTTCTTACTTCTAAAATCTCACTTGGCTCCCAGGTCAGCCTTGAGTCCACTGAAAACCTCAGGTCCTAGCTACCTGCTGTTCCAGAAGCCTGGCTTTAGCTCCCAGGAAAGACTGGAGCGAGAGGTTTCAGGAAAGCCACCAGAAACCACAATTGCATTCCAACACAACAGAAGCTCTCAGCAAATGGGCTTTGCGCCCTTTAAGAAGAAAAGTCTCATGACTTAAATTTGAAAAACATTAAGATGCTTAGCTGTCCTACTGTGTCGGAATTTTCACAGATGATAGGAAGCCATGGTGGATAAAACGATGAGCCAGTACTTTTCAAATGATTAATATGTGATGCCACACAATCATTCTGAGAGCTAGGCTTGGTGACACAGGCCTGTCATCCCAGCACCCTGGGAGGCTGAGGCAGATGGACGTCAAGTACAAGCCCGGTGTGGTGAGGAATTCAGCAAGTTGCTGAGGCCTGTCTCAAATGTAAATAAGAAAAAAATTGGCTGAGGAAGCAGTTCAGGGCAAAAAATCCAGGGTCCAGTCCCCAGTAGCACAAAGAAAGAAATACGCATGGGAAAGATCAGCTGGAGGAGTACAGTATTTCAATGGGTTTAATGTAATGATGCATAACGTGGTCAGACACCTGGTTTCTGATTCTGCATTATAATTAAGAAGGTATCACTTGTGGAATTTGGGCATATTAACAAAGAGAAGTATCTACGATTATGTTAAAGGCTTATTAAAAGGTAACTCCCTCACCATTTTGTATGAGACCGGGCTTATTCGGTTTCAACCAAAAGAATAAATTGCAATAGACTGAATGCAGAAGCAGTTATGAGAATCTACCTTCCCATTAAACCAGACACTAAGTTTGCAGAAAATATGAGGCTATCCTATTCTTCTCACTCAAATTTTTGTGTATTTTTCCTAATATATATACTTATAAGTTAATATTTAATTGGGCTTCCATTGTCATTTTAAAAGATTGAACATTTTTAAATGGTTCTTAGTTTTCATTTTTAATAGACAGATGTTGCTTGATATAATTCACATAAACAAAAATTATTTTGGGTCCTGAAAAGAGTTTGGGGGAGTAAATAAGCTAAAGCTAAAATAAGTAAGCCAAAGCTAAAACATCTGAGTACTTCCAAACTTTAAAGTTTGAGAACTCTTTACAATTCAATTGGGGATGTAACTCAACAGTAAAGCATTTGCTAGCATGCATGAGCCCCTGTATTCTACTTTCAGTGTAAGAAAAAGAAAGAAGGAAAATGGAAAAAGGAAAGAAAGAGAGAAAAGGAAGAGAAGAAAGAAAGAGCGAGAAGAAGGGTAAGAAGCAAGGAAGGAAGGAAGGAAGAGAGGGAGGTGGGTGGGTGGGAGGGAGGAAGGAAGGAAGGTAGGAAAAGGGAGAAATTGTGTCACTTCATTTATCTTTTATTTCAAGTACTCAGCATGTTGTAGACATTTAGCAATAATTTGTGAAATTATTTCTACTCTTTCTCTACTATTTAATCTCTACTAAAATATTCATTAAGAAGTAGTATTTTGACTCTTTATATGTCAATGTACTGACTAAATGAGTTTTGCCAAGGCTAGAACTGACTTTTTGGTATATTTGCATTAACGATTTTTAAAAAAATAATGCTGAGCACAGAATAGGAAAAGGGATGGATGAATGGAATTCTCTTTTTGTAATTACTGGAGGAAATCACTCACCATGATGTCTCAAAAACTAATGTATTCAAAATATTTCAAAGTATTTCGATAATAAGGAAGGAAGGAAGGAACAGAGCTCTTACCCGGTGGCTCAGAGATGGTCACAACAGAAGCTACCATGTGCTGAGGGCAGGGAGCCACTAGAAGTGGAAGCCCTCTGGTAATGGGAGCATGCCTGCTATTGCCATGCAGACAAATTGTAGCCCAGGCAGGGTCTGCCAGGGAAACTTCTAGGACAGTCCAAGAGATAGGCAGGACAGATAGCTGTTAGGTACCGAGCAAGCACCAAAAAATGTGTCTGAAATGAAAGACACCATGGAAGAGCCTTTCTACCATGGCTAAGTACTAAGTTAGAAATATTCCACCTCTCTAAAGATGGGGTGAGTTTCCTCATCATAATATGGTGGCCAGGAGAGAAGCACAATTGTTTGTGAATGTCAAAGCTAAGAGGCCATTCTAAGAATTAGAAAGAAATTATATTTTTGTTTAAATATTCATTTTTAAATTGTCAAGATGATACCTAAGCTAGGTACCTGATTGTTTTGCCATTTTTCACAGTTTCTTTACGACAGTATTTCTCTTTGTACTCTACATAAATGTAGTGAATGGATTTAAGTGAATTTTATTTTACCAGCAAAGATTTCTATTTTGCTAAATTTAGTTGACCTTGCATTTTCAATTTAATACACCCAAACAATAGTGGTCTGATGTTCTGCTGTCTACCTGTAGTTAGTGTCAGCTGAAGGCAGGTAGTCTCAGTACTGGTCTAAAGAGCACAGCACGTATGACAGAACTTCACAACTAACTTATCCCCACACCACTGGTAGCTACTAGCCCTGAATCCTCAGGCAGGTGATAAGAAGGGAGATACTTCCATTTACAGGGAATGTCTTTCAGGTTGTTTTGAACTCAACAATTATTCTGTGAATGAGGGGCAAAAAAAAAAAAAATAGGTCTTATTTCTGCAACCAATTTCTGTGACCAATTGTCCGTATATCTCAACAAAAGCTTCCCCTTCCCAGTGCTTTAACCAACTCCCTAGCTAAACACAGATTAAAGTGATGTTTTCACGGAAGCTTATAATTCCAAGTAATTCTCCAGCTACCTCTAGATCTGAATCCCTCTAAACGAGAAGGGCTGAAAAACCCTATTCTTTCTGAGAAGTTCTGAGCCTTAGGTCAGCAGGTCTCTGATAGCCAGCCGCAGTGAACCAAAATAGCTAGTACTCTCAGTGATGGCGGATCAGATGTTTAGATAGTTTAAGCATACCTCGAATATAAATGAGAGAAAAAAATTAAACTCTCTAGACAAGCAGTAAAGCAGCAGGAAACAGGCTACTCCTGTGATAAAGGCAAGAAGAATTTTTGCTAAAGTCTTTACCGTCTTAGGTTCCTTAACAGTCATCTGTAACCCTGGCTCAGCCTCCATCTGCGGTGCTTCTGCTGACCCTTGAGGTGATTTGGCATGCGTTCTTTCCGTTAAAGAAATATCCTTCAAGAATGAAAAGATAATCGGGCAATGCCATTTTTAAAAATCATTGAGGTACACACATTATTCAAAATAGCAAAACATTATCAAAACAGTTTATGAAAAGTATGTAACTTAAACATAGATGATGTGATAACATTTGGTAAATAAGGAATATAGAAAAAAAAGCACAATAAACTATTTTAGACATTCAATTGTATGGCCTTTTAATATGACGGTCTTCACAGATATATTATTAAATTTAGTTTAAAAAGTAGAGAATGCAATATTGGCTACTACAAAACACTGTCATTAAATCACATACTATGAAACACGACAAGAAAGTTAAAATCCAAACTGAAATCCACTCGAACCAAGAGAAAGAAAGAGTAGGGACAGAGGTTTAAAACTTCGCTGGATATTGCTGGTAGTTGCACTTTTTATCATTATTAATGTTAGTTAAAAATGATCCACTCTACTCAGTGGCAAGGAGACAGCACATTGAAATGATTAACAAGGAAAGCTGAATAAAGAGAGCCCGGTTCTGTTCAAACTGTAAGTCTACAGAACAGGCGTCAAGGGACAAGTCATTTTTCTTGCTTTCACCTCCGTTTTATCATCCTTGAAATGGGCATTGAACAATCTAACTTTTTATGACTTTGTCCTTCTCTAGCCTCTTAGTAATATCAACAGCAAAATATGACCACTCATTATGCTTCAAAGTTCTTGTTTTTCCACTTTTTCCTTGTTTTAATAAATGGATAAAATCTGGGCCATTGGCTTCAATTCCTACCCTCTTGTTAAACATTTTTTTTTTTTTAATTTGAACAAAACATAGGAAATTCTCTTAGTTTTGTACAACAGGCAGTACAGGACTGTGATGACAGAGATAATGGGAGTAAAAAGGTAAGAGTTGAAATTTCCGACGTATTTCTTCCTGCTGCAATTTCAAGACCACAATACAAAAAAAAAGAGAAGCCAAATAGAGTTCGGGTACCTCACAGCCCTTGGCTGCGGCATGCGGGAATGCTGAGATACTCCAGACAGAGCATCACAGCTTAGGGACTGCAGACTGAAGGTAAGCCCATGGAGTCCCAGTGTTGGAGTCAAAGTGCTGGAATTACAGCCCGTGTCTGCAGACAGGCTGGAAGAGAACTGGAAACACATTGCGAGTCCTCCCAGGAGACAGACTGTCACCAAATCACAATCTAGAGAAGCCAGGACCCTCTTGCTAGTCTCTAGGCAAAAACAGTACCAGCAACAGGGCAGGAAGGGAAGGATGTATACCTCCTGAAAGAGCTGAGCCCAACAAGGTTAGGTCTCCGCCACCTCTACAGCACAGGTGTGAGAAGAGCCAGCTTACACAGGTGTGGTGTGCGGAGGGAGAGAGGACTGTAAGCACCTTTGGACTCAGGGCCATCTTGCCTGCACTCAACAAAACTCACAGGCATGGCAGGAAACACTTGGGAATGGGACGTCTTTGCAGACCAGGACACAAGGAGAAACGGGGAAGTGATTACACCTTCTCGGCTGGCTGGTGGGACCCAAGGTCTTGGATGTGGAGACTGTCTGTACACACAACACAGGAGGGCAATGCTTTGGACTTCAGACTCACGTCAGTGGTTTTTCTGTGCATATATTGAACTTGTATTTTTTTTCTGGTATTGATTTGTGGATTTTTCTTTTTTCTTTTTTTTCTTCGTTTCTTTTCACTGCCTTCCGATTCTGTTATTTGTTAGTTTCTGCATTTCTTTGGCTCTTAAGTAGAAATTTATGCCCTTTTTGAAAATCCTTTCTATAGATTCTGAACACACACTCTCTCTATTTCACTCATAACTTGCCTTGTTTCTCCTTACTGTTGTTTAAGTTGCTTATCTGCTTTCTTCTAAACAGGGGTTGGAGGCCTGTTGTGCATTTCTCTACCCTACAAATACTCTTCTGTTTTCTAACACATCTCCAAAAGCTTCACCTCAGTCTGCGCTCTCTCTCTCTCTCTCTCTCTCTCTCTCTCTCTCTCTCTCTCTCTGCACCCATCATTCTTAAATATTGATAACTCACAGCCATACAGCCTGACATGTTGGGAAGCAATAATTGTATTTGATTTAGCTAGACATAGATCACTAAGGAAGTTTTTTTCTATATTATCAACAATAATTTAGTGTCCCATTTACCAAACTAATGTGTTACTAGACAATCTGTATAGAAACCTTCATTAGGAGTATAGATCATATTTCTAATGTTAAGAGTGGAAGGGTCATATGAGTTGCTATCTTGTTATCATATGTCCGTAGCTAGCTTGTATTAACTTTAACCATTGATTTGAATATCCATCCTCCCATGAAAAAGAGTATAGTAGATGAAGCCTATTAAGAGTTGATAACTTCTGGTGGTTTGGTTTAGCCTACGTAAGCAATCTTGAGGATTTTATTAACATTAATATCAGTGGAACATTTCAATAAGTCAATATCAGGCACATTTCAATAGATATCTTGGTGGTGTAGGCAGTAGAAGCTTTTTAATTTTAAGGGTAGAAAAGTTGTAATATTAAACGGGTTGCCATATTTTGTTAGTCATAGATAATATTACTGTAAATCTTTATTCAAATTATAGATGATGGCAAGGACATTGATCTTGATTTCCAATAATCTATGTCCACAGGCCACATATAGTTCTATAATATGTTCCTCTTTCACTGAAAAGTGGAAGATATTAGGTAACCAGCAAAAGGTTGGCCACTGAGATGACTGCCAAAATTAATAGCTGAGTTTGTGCCTAATTACTTCTTTTGTCGTGGCGACAGAATAAGTGACATCCACAACTTGAGGAAGGAAAGATTTATTTTAACTCACAGTTTTAGAAAGTCTCAAGTCCATTCATGGGCAGTATTTTCCTGGTGAGGCCAGAGTCAGAGCTACAGCATGACAGAACAGAGCCAAGTCTGGGAGGAAGGGGGGAACCAGTACACAAGGCTTTGGGTCAGGCCCCAAGGATCTGCCCCTGCCAACCAGGCTCCAACTCCCAATAGTATTTATAGGTTCATGAGGCTTTTGGAGGTATACTCCAGATACACGCCACAACAGCAAGCTAAAAATGGACAAAAATACTTGAATCTGAATGAAGGAAATTCCAAGGAAAGAAATAGTTTAAAGGAAACGTCTATATAGTAGAAACAGAGCCAACTGACATTACCTGGTCTAAAACCCACAGCAACAGAACCAGGAAGAAATGAAGACACAAATCATCTACGAATGGACCAGCTCCTCACAAGAACTGTAAGCTGCAGGTTTCATATTAGGGCATTTTAAATCGATCATTGACATCCTAAATTATATTACTTTCACTAAATACGTTGAGAAGTTTTTAAAGCCATTTGATTATGAAATATTACAAATGAAGAACAAGTAGTCATCAATTAGATTTTTCAAAATTTAGTATTTTGTCAAACTCATTTCAGACTGTTTAAATAAACAAAGAGGTAGAGGCTTTCTTTGCACCTCTTCTGAGTGACTCTTTTTCCTCGTCTGAGGTGAATAGGATTCGAAACTTCGTGTTTAGTACTCTTCAGTTTTATAATTTAAAAGCCTACAAAGAGTTATTGCTGGTCTTTCATATTTAGTGTATTTATGAAGAGTAAAGGGTCTTGTCTTAAATTTTTCAACTATTAGAGTAGATTTGTGTATTTCTGCTGTCAATTTTGTCACTTTTGTTTTGTGTTTGGTTGTTAGCATGCATTGTTACATCTGATTGACTTGACTGTTATTTTTATGAAAGATCCTCTTTTCCCTGTCACTATCCCTCGTTTTATTTATTTATTGATTTTCTTACTTATTTAGGGTTTTGCTGTATAGTTCAGGCTGCTATTCAGAAGGGGGTCCTGGAAATGTGAGTTGCCTGTGTCACTCAGTGTCTAGGGGTTTTATTGTGTAGCTAGGTAAGGGGTTGGTCCTATGCTAAGCAGCTTGGTTGCTAGGGCTGGTTACTATGTTCTCCGCTCTTAAACCACTGCTGTAGCCCACCTTTAACTACTTTCCCCTAAAGATCTTTCTCTCTATTATCTTTTAACTAAGTTCTATGGAGTGGTTAGCTACAGGCTGTCACTCATTTCTGTAAGCTACCATTACCTTGATAACAAAACCAGACAAAGACTTAAGAAAGAAACAAAAGTATAGGCCCATCTTCTTAATGAATATAGACACAAAAATTCACAATAAGGTACTCACAAATAGAATTCAGCAAATCATTGAAAAGATCAGACATCATGACCAAGTGGGATTCATTCTAAGAGTGCAAGGATGGTTCAACATATATAAATCAATTAATATAATACACCACATAAATAAAAATAAGAACACACATCACACGATCATCTCAATGAATGAAGAAAAAGCCCTTGACCAAAGCCTTATCCAATTATGATTAAAAAAAAATCTTGAGGAAAATAGGTATAGAAGAACATTACCTTAAACTGATAGAAGCCATTTATGCAAGATTTACTGCTAACATTATACTAAATGAGGAAAAATTGAAAGTATTTTCTTTTAAATCAGGAATGTGACAAGGATACCCATGTTCACCACTTTATTTAACACAGTACTCAAAACCCTAACCAGAGCAATCAGGAAAGAGAACGATAAAGGGAATACATATTGGGAAAGAAAAAGTCAAACTATCCTTATTTGAAGATGACATGATTTTGTACATAGAAGACCCCAAAAACTCCACCGGAGACATTAAAACCAATTAACAAATTCAGCCAAATTGCAAGATAGAAAATTAATACAAAATTAATGTTCCTTTACAGTAACAATATACTCACTGATAAAGAGCTGAGAAGAGTAATTCCATTCTCAATAGCTCCTCAAAAAATTATGTATCTAGGACTAAACATAACAAAGGAAGTGAAGGATGTCTACAATGAAAAACACACCATGTTGAAGAAAAAAAAAAAAAGGACAATAGAAAATGGAAAAACATCCCCTACTCCTGGAGGGGCAGCATTAATGTTATCAAAATGTCTATACTGCCAAAAATGATATACAGATTTAATGAAATTCCTATCAAAATAGCTGTCACAGAACTTGAGAAAACAACCCTAAAATGTGCACGGAGCCAAAACAGACCCAAAAATTAAGCAATTCTGAGTAAAAAGACAAAAGTAAGTGGCACTGTGATCCTGGACATCAAGTTATATTACAAAGCAACGGTGATTTTTTAAAAACCATATAGTATTGGCACAAAAATAGGTTGACCAATGAAACAGAAGAGAGGACGCAAAGACCACCTTAAGTATACTTAGCTATTTGATCTTTGATGAAGGGGCCAAAAACACACAGTGGAGAAAGGACAGTGTGTTCAATAAATGGTGCTGGAAGAACTGGCTATCCACAAGCAGAAAAATAAGTCTAGATCCACACCTATCATCATGTAACAAAATCAATCAAAGCGGATCAAAGACTTAGATGTTAAAACTGAAACACTGAATCTCTTGGAGGACAAACTAGGTAAAAACCTTAAGGATACAGGCATGAGCAAAGACTTTCTCAACATGACAACTGATGCAAAAGAAATAATCCTCTGAATCAACATGTGGGATTATTTCACATTAAAAAGTTTCTGCATGGCAAAGAAAACAATTAGCAAAGTGAAGAGAGAACCCACAGAGTGGGAAAGAAATGTACCATTTATACCGTGGACAGGAGGCTAGTAACTAGAATATGAAAAGAGCTGAGGGAAGATAGACCCTTCAAGGTCAAAGGCCCAATCACAAATGGGTAATTGAAATGAACTACAAATGTTTAGCAGATACATTAACAATGTTCAGCATCCTTAGCTATTTGAGATATACAGATCAATCAAAACTCACTAAGATACCATCTCACTCCAGAGAGAATGGCCTACATCAACAAGTCAAATTGCAATCGGTGCTGGCGAGGATGTGGGGAAAAAGGAACTCTCTTACACTGCTGGTGGGAATGTAAATTCGTACAACCACTCTGGAAAGCAGTATGGAAATCTCTCAAAAGAATGGAAATAAATATCCCTTTAGATCCAGCGACACCCCTCCCGGTAATATATTCAAAGGAGGCCAAAACAACACACAACAGAGATATATGTATACCCATGTCCACAGCAGCACAACTAACAATAGCTAAAATGTGGAAGTCACCAAAATACCCATCAACAGACCAGTGGCTACACAAACTGTTGTATTTGTACACAATGGAATACTATGCATCAATAAAGTCCAACAGCATGGAGGCCTTTGCGGGGAAATGGAAGAAGCTTGAGAACATCATGTTTAGTGAAGTAAGTCAGAAGCAGAAGGTGAAACATCGAATGGTCTCTCTGATATGAGAATCCCAGATCACAATTATTATGGAACTTAAAGCAAAAAAGAAAGTGAAATAGTAGGGTAGGGTGGGGGGAAAAGGGATAGAGGGGATGGTGGGGGAGGGACAGAAAGAGAGTGCAAAAGCCCTTGTGCCCTTGGCAGGAAGCGTATGTGCACAAAATGCTCAACTCCATTGTAAACCTTAAATTTTGCACGTATATATATATCAATAAAATGGGGGAAAAATTAAACATAGTTCCTGAATCAAAAATGGCCCAGCACTCAGATATCATCTTATCCTTGTGAGAATGGCTTACATCAAGAACTTAAAAAGCAACAGATGCTGGCAAGGATGCAGGGGAAAAAAGAACCATTTTGCCAGTGAGACTGTTAACCGGAACAACCACTACGGAAAGCAGCATGGAGATTTAGCAGAAAAATGAAAATATACATTCCATTTGACCCAACAATACCTCTTGTGGATATCATGCCCAAAGAGTTAAAAGCATCACGTAACAGCAGACATACATGCATATCCACGTTTATAACAGCACAAATAATATCTAAATCATGGAGAATGCCAAAATACCCACCAGTAGACCAATGGATCTGAAAAAAATGTGGTATATATTTAATGGAGTACTCCTCTGCCATGAAGACTGATAGATATGAATCATTTGTAGATAAATGGATACATCTTGAGACCATTATGCTTACTGAAGTGAATCAGACTACAAGATTAAATATCATATGGTTTCTCTAATATAAGAAACCTAGGGTGTAAATAAATAATAAAGCTAAAAAAGTGAGATGTCGAGAGTCAGGTGGTGAGGGAGGAGGTGGGAGGGTGGTAACAGGGCAGAAAGTGGAATGTGAAGTTGCTGCAATATGTATGTGCATGGAATTCTCAAGTTTAATCAAATCATTGTGTGTCATATCAACATACTAATAAAAACGGGGAAAAATAAGTAAGACTGGAGTTCAGTTCTCTGTCACCACATAAACCGGGCATGGTAGGCACATGCTTGTAATTCCAGCACTCAGAAGGCAGAGGCAGGAGGATTGTTCTGTGTTCAAGGCCAGCCTGGGCTACATACTGAGTTTGGGACCAGCCTGGACTATACAGCAAATGGATAGCAATAATCTTAAAAAAAAATTGGAGGACTCACACACATCTCGATTTCAGAAGTTATTATCAAGCTGCAGTAATCAAAACAGTGCAGCATAAACATACAGATAGACATCTATACCAATAACATAGAATTAAAAGTCTAGAAATAAATCCATCCAAATGCAGTCAAGTGAGATTTGACAAGAATGCCAAGACCATTCAACATGTAACAAGCAGTCTCTTCAAACAGTGGTGGAACAACTGGATATCAACACACACAAAATAAAGTTGAACATGATATACAAAAATTAACTCAGAATAAATCAAGTTCCTACATGTAAGAGGCAAAAACTATAAAATTCTTAGAAGAAAGTCTTAAGGGTAAATCTTCATGACCTTGGATTTGCCAAAGAATTCTGCAAAATTATACCAAAAACCTAGGCAATATATGAAAATAAATTATGTGTTGGCAAAATTTAAAAGTTCTCTGCAACAAATGATATTACCAAGAAGTAAAATTATAACCTACAGAACAGGACAAAATATTTGCAAATCACTTATCTGATAAGGTACTACTATGAAGAATATATAAAGAACTCTTAGAATCCGACAAAAAGACAGACAATTTAAAAATAGGCAAAAGACTCCTGAGTTTGAAATGAGTAATGCCCCAGGCATAACACTAATAGTTTCTAAGGTAAGATAACAGGGTAGGGTTCAAAGGAAGTGGTCTGATTGTTTCTCTCCCCTCCCTCTTCCTACTTGCTGTAATGTCCTGGCCACTTCACTCTCTCTGACCTTAGTCCTATTACTAATCATTTTATAGTGGTTGTGACATCAGCGTTTCTCAGACAAGCATTTTCATACAAGAAAAGCAAATTTTCTCGCTCAGAATTCCTTTTTCTCATTCATATCACCACACAATAGAGCACTGATCAACATTCCTGCCTTTGGCACTGTCTTGACACTGATCCGCAATAAAAATTCAAGGGATGGCAGCACTGTATGCTTCTGATTTGCTCAAAGTGAGAAGGGACTCACAGGAGAAAAAAAGGCAATAATTTTCATTTTTATGTAGTCAAAATAAAAAAAAACTGGGCAAAGTGTTTGAATAGACATTTATCTAAACAAGATATACAAAAGCCAAGAGTCACATGAAAATATTTTCAAAAATTATCTTCAGTCATTAAAGAAGCACAAATCAAAATAACCATGAGATACCACTTCACACCCACTAGGATTACTCTAATAACGGCAGCCATAAGCATGCACCAGGTAACAAAAGTCGAAAGAGATAAAGAGAATTTGGAGTCCCCATACAATGTTTGTGAAAATATAAAATGGGGCCACCATTACAGAAAAATTTGATAGTTTCTCAAAAACCTACATATAGTACTTAACACACAAGACAACAATTCCACTTTTAGGAATACATGTGCCCCAAGAATTGCACGTATGCAAGAGGTATGCGCCCTATCCACGTCTGTGCCTCAATGTTCTGTGTTCGTGCAGCACTTCTGAAAGCAGCCAAGAGATGGCAACAATCCAAATACCCATCAGGAGCTGAATGGATGAGGGGAATGTGGTATAACTGTACAATGAAATATCATTCAACCAAAGAAAAATTAAGAACTGAAACATGCTACGATGGGGATGAGCCTCATAAATGTTGTGCTAACTGAAACTAGAAACCAGCTTATGCAGGGGGAAAGTGGGGAGTGACTGCTTAATGTGCCACAGAATATTCTTTTGGGGTGATGACACGGTCGTGAAACAAGATGAAAGTGAAGGTTGCTCAATACTGTGAATGTTGACAACATTAGTTTGCGCACTTTAGGATGATTATGTTTATGTGAATTTCACCTCAGTGCTTAAAATCAAGTGGGTGTGAGGAGCTTTCGAAAGAGTAGGTATGTGATGGTTTTTCCTGATCCTTACCTTTTTCTAACTAAAAACAATAAAATATGAGATCAATAGTTATAATATTGTGTGGGAACAAATGGATTTATTTTGTTTGTCTATATGCCAATTTTTGGGTGAAAAAAGATTCATACTTGACATTTTTAAAAATGTAATATAAAAAAGGTCATTGAGTAGCCAAAATAATTTGGTTAATACTGGACCTAAATTTTCATAATAAAGGCATACAAAACAGATTGGAGGTAACAAGAGTTTTTTAAAAATCTCCTTTCAACATTAAGAAATCCATGAGGTTATAAGTCAACTAAAAAAAAAAAAAAAGCAAATTGTCTTCACAGTAGTCTTAAATGACAATTCCATGAAAGGTAGTGTGACAAAGTAGTTGAGGACACAGGTTGTACTTTTGGGTCATTTTACAGCAATCTCAAGATAATTATTCAATCTGCTTGGGATCCAATATTGCAAAGTAGGGATAATAACTAGAATATACTGAATATGTTTATTACAAGGGTTAAAAGACATTCTAGGCAAACAGAAAATGGCATATATAACTATAGCGATTATTATTCAAACTAAGATTAAAAGAAAAAGAAAATTCCTATCATTGCCATCATAATTTGGTATTATAATAGATATTATAGGTATGAAAGAGAAATATAACATATAATCATGTGAAATGAATTAACCACCTCACTGTTACTTGAAGCTGTTACTATATGTCTAGCAACCCCCAAAGGGCTGTAGAAGTCTATTAGAAGACAGAAGACTAAGTCAGAAGAGGCAATTTTGAACTTTAGAAAATGAGAAAATTCATAAAATTACAAAAGCAACAAAAAAGTACCAAAAGAATGCCTTGAGAAATAACTTTTAAAAATTATTTAGACAAGACCATTGATTTGAATCAAAAATCTTGGATATGGGACTAAGAAGGAAATTTTTAAGAAATACATTTAGTATTCTGTTTAATACATATTATTCTATCTTGTCTCCCTGGGTCACAAACTGTAACTATACTGTAATGTCTTCCAGAGCCTCTGAAAATGTGTTGAACAAATTTTAAGGCTTCACAAATAAGTGAAAGTGTACAAAGCCGTGAATAGCTGAACGTTGAAATTCTGGATATATTTTTCATGTGCTACAGACAGAAGTTTCCACTTCCAGCATCTAAGTATTGAAAACAATGTCAGAACTGGAAGGCACTTGAAAGACCAGAAGAATCTGACAGCAGCCCAAATTTCACAGACACAGAAACCAGAGCTTTGAGCCCAAAGGGTGCCATGTAGTGTTCAAAATAAAGAGAACACACAGTCGCTCACGTAAAGTGCTTGAAGCAGATGGACCAACAGAAGCAGCAGTGTTTCTCCGACTTGTTAGGGAGTCTTGGTATTTTCTCAACCATCAGTAAGAGAAGATATGGGGGGCGCAGCTGGGCCCCCTCTCCTCACCATTCAATCCTGCTCCTCCCCAAAAACAGAGTTTCGAAAACACAGCCTTTTGTGGTTTCATCAGCACTTATTCAACGTGCACTCATCGTGTTAAGTAACTTACTATAAAGTTCAAGTTTCAGAAAGAAGGAAAGGAAAGACATTTCACGGCCCAACATGAAACTTGTCCGCACAGGTTACTTTCCTGAGAAACTGCCCTGATCTGCATTGACTTTTTCTTCCTTCCTCTAGGCAAAACCTTCAGGGCACTGGCCTGTAGATTCTGCAAACGGACACAGAATGTGTTGTGGCTGCTTTGTATTTATTCTTACCACTTTTCACTTTTTTCCTAATTAAACATTTTACATTATTGCTCTAGAACGGTTGGACCCTAAATTCAGTAAAAGTGCCAGCTGTAAAAATAAAATAAAATGTGATATCAAAGAACAGAAATATCAAATAGCTTCCATTCATATTCAAACATCAAAATTGCTACAGGCACTACCTATAACAAAATACATCTGGTATCTTTTCCACAAAGTTCTAACTGAATACAATCCATTAAAGGCTGTTTTTTTTTTAAAAAAAAAATAGTGTTTCCAGAAA
Source organism: Ctenodactylus gundi (assembly GCA_004027205.1). Classification (NCBI taxonomy): domain Eukaryota; kingdom Metazoa; phylum Chordata; class Mammalia; order Rodentia; family Ctenodactylidae; genus Ctenodactylus; species Ctenodactylus gundi. Next base: position 50,737 of record PVKB01003056.1, on the reverse strand, counting down.
AACAGAATCTCTACATTTTACGTAAGAGCTCCACTTTTATATCACTTCTCTGATATGCACCCCTGCCCATAAAATCATACAGTGCTTTTAGAAAAATTGAAATATTGAGGTGTTCATGAAAAGATTCAACTAAAACACAGGCAATCAGAGGATATTGCCAGAACATGATGGAGCCTGTTGTTGGGGAAAGCACTGTGCATTGTTCTTTGATATGCACGCTGGAGAAAGTGAGCAAAACATTCAAGATGAGAAATACATAGAGAAATTTAAATTAAAATGCCTGCTTCTAGGCTATAGTATCTTCTAGGTTAGGCAGGCTGTACTTTTGAATGAAGAAGTGACTATTAAGAGACTTAAACCCAGTGAGTTTCATGTGAGCAGCATTGTGCTCCAGAATTTCAGGGCTAGGAAATTCAAGAGAAGTGTAAGAATGTAAGTCAAGATTCTTCCCTCAGTGCATTTTCAATATACTAAAGAGATGAAAATAACAGACTAGGTATGTTCTTCAAAATGCAAATTCTATCTTTAATCAAGAGTAAGTATTATGCACAGGCTCCAAGATCAGTAGGGATGCAATTTATTTAGAATGATGTAGGAGTACAAATACCAAGCCACTGTTCCCACTGCAGCACTGAAAAATGAATTTGGGGAGGAGATGGGTCCTTAAAGCATAAAGAGAAGATGGAGAAAAGGAGGAACATGGTTCTCACGTCATATCTTAAAATATGACCACCTGAAAATAATTGTCTTCGTCAACAAGTTTTGAAAATTTATATTCTTTGTTTAGTCAACATGGTCTTACAAAACTGAAAATGTTTAAGGCAGAAACTGAGGATGAAAACATATCTATTTAAATGACATTAAATCTGAAAAGCTTAATCTTGCTACTCCTGAGTCAAATAATGAAATTAAATAACAGTCTCAAGTGGTTTCTACTGTAAAAAAAAAAGTTAAGTTAAAAGTCAAAAAAACCCACTAATATACCCTGATGTTAAACAAAAACTTCTCTAAATCCACTTAGAGATCTTATTACAAGAAGGCTTGGGTAGCCACCATCCAAGATAGCCTCGTGATTTCCAAATCCTGCGTACTAAACTGTTTAATGTACAAGGCCGATGTATAATGAACAAGACCTACCAGAAATGAAAGAATGTGGCTACCTCATTTGACACACAACTACCCCAGCCCCGCTGTCTCTTGAGTCTCCTCGATATGGGGGAAGCCACCCGCCACATCATAAGGATGCTCAAGCCATCCAGCAGAGAAGCACACATGATGAAAGGCATGAGGTCTCCAGTCAACAAACAATACCAAACTGCAAGTCTTGACAGGTGTGGTGGTACACACCTGTAATCCTAGCATTTGGGAGACTGAGGCAGTAGGATCCTAAACTTATGTTCAGCCTGGACTACAGAGCAAAATTCTATCAAAAAAGAAAAAAGAAACAAAAATACAAAATTGCAAATTGCCAGGGGTCAGTGGTGTGATTGAGGCATTCTGTAAGCAGATCCTTTACTCATAAATCATAATCAAGTGAGTAGCAGGAATATTGACCACATTCTATCAGAGACTTGGAGCTAGAATCAATAAGTTAAGCTGTTTCTGAACTTGTGACCCACAGAACCTGTGTAAGATAACAGATGGTCATTGTGTAAACCTGCAAAGATTTGGGGCAATTTGTTTTTATTTCACAAAAAAAATAAATAATTTAAGTTTTTAAATTTAAAATCCTAGCTCCATATATTTGTGGTATTTCCTAGACAACCTAAGATCTCAAAATCACATAAGAATTTTTATTTTTTAAGTAAGCACGTGTTTTCTTTCTTTTTACCAATTATTGTGTAATTTTCTTAGCTTTTTCAAAAGTTATATGTTGCTTTAAAAAACATTAAAAAGTGGGGTAGCTTATGCTGGTTTATCAGGCAAAACAAAAAGTACGTGTGCTAGTAATATATATTCAGTAATACTTCCGGTACCTTCATTTTTCCCACACATCATGAAATTGTGTGTGTGTGTGCTCCTGGAGATTGAACCCAGGGCCTTGTACATGCTAGACAAGCTGTTTACCTCTAAGCTACACACCAGCCCGAGAAGTCTTACTGTCTAATATTTCTTTACATTTGTCAGCATCTTTAAAAGACAAATCCCATGCACCATTGCTGCAATATTTGTAAAAACTATAGAATAACAGAGAATTAAGGGCTTACTGGAGGCAGGATATGTTACAAGCCTATACCAAGAATATGGTCTTTGTGTTATCATTAAAAGTCTAAGAAGGAAATTCCATAAGCTTTGTCAGAAATACAAATATGTACATACCTACAAGCAACATATATGATTCATATAGATATATATAAAATAACTAATGTGCTTAAGGCAGTGCATTTACCCTCTTTAATTAAAATGGAGGATAATTAATTAATCTTATACATAAAAGAGGCTAATAAGCCTTCAGTTATTCCTTTTCCACACTAAACTTCATATTTTCCAAGCCTTTCTTATGTGGAATGAAGTAAACAGATGATAAATTTTTAGAGGAATTCATAAAAATACATTCTTAGGCCCCCTAATCTCACATATGATTTAATAACAAATATTTCAGTTGTAAAATTTGCAGACATAAGAACTGTATTTTTATTTGCATCAAGTGACAAATATTTCCTTATAGAGTGACTACTAAGTCCAAGGAATTACATGAGAGGATCTGAAGAATAAAAGGGCAAAAGAGAGATAATCTTGCCTTCAGGTTGTTTATGGTATATCTGTTAAAATAATTCCATTTTCATTTAATTCATTTTATTAATTTTAAGACTTAATTATGACCAGTAAGTCACATCCCAGACAAACACCTATATTGTATGTAGATAAATAATAATGCAACATGTCTGCTGTGGTATAGACATGATTTTGAGTCTTTCCCCAAAGGGTTCCTGCATTGACATTTATCTCCATTTGTTGCCATTGTGAGATTTAGGAAGATGGAATCTTAATCTGTGATGTTTAAAATAGAGCCTTTGGGAGATTATTAGGATTAGGAAAGGTTATCAAGGGTGGATTCTTTGCGACTGAGTAAGGGTGGCTTTATATAAGAGGGAGAGGGGCTAGAAAGGACAATAGACACACATACTCCTTGTTTTTTCACTGTGTAATGCCCTATGCCATCACAAGACACAGCTCCTCACCTGGGACCTGCAGAACCATGAACCAAAGCAAACCTTTCTTCCTGTGTGAATGAGCAGGCTTTAGGTATTTCATTGTACTTATACCAAGGGGATTAGGGCAAAATCATTAAAATTAATGAAGTGAATTCATACTTGGGAGTTGAAAGGAAGGCAGACTAGAAAATTTATAAGTGGAAGGTGGCATTTCTTTAAAGTTGTTAAGAGAAACACTGAAACTAAATGTGTCCCATGTGGAAACAGAGGGTATATTCCTCACAGAAAAGGCTCTGTGGGTGGATTTTCAAGTCTTTTCTATTCTTCCTGGTTAGGTTCACAACTGCCACTTCCAGCAGTCAAGTAGGGTTCGGATGTGAGGCATCTTCCCAATGGCTGTCTCACTCCCGACAGCAGCTCTTTTCCCAAGGGGCAGGAATGAGCCTCGTAGTTCTGTGTGCTTACTGGCTTTCTAATAGGGTTTTGCTGACAGTCAAATTCTAATTCAAAAGAGAGATCACTATACATTTTTAGGTTTATACAAAGTTGTATAAATTTGTACCACAACGTCTACATCCTCAGTTTTCCTCCTCCCACCTCACTAATTTCTGAATCAAGAGAGCTACCTTCTGGGCAGAAGCAATGAGCTTGCCCCAGCTGTCACGGGGTTTAGTGACGGCTCTCAGCTGCAAGCATCAGAAACAGTCTCACCATGCAGCAGGCATTGAAAGGCTGTCAAGACTCAGAGTCAGCGTGAGAAGAAACAGTCACAGGGGTGGACCTTGGGAGGAATCACAACAGGCTCAGCAGAAATAGACTCACTGGTCTTCCTCAAAACATGACAGCCCAAAATGATTCCCCAGGACACATGGCCCAGAATGAGCCTTACTATCCCTTTCTCAAAGAGTCCAGTGAAGGGTCAGTGTAGTAAATTAAACTAGCCATATAATTACCAACTGTAATTCATCACCAAACCCTTAAATGTGCTAAATGTCTGAATAGTATCTTTGCTGTTATAACCACATCTCTTTAACAATTTTTCATCACATCAATTCATTTCTTATGCTTCGGTCAGAGTAATATCTTAAGTCAAACCCTAATCAATATACACAACTCACCTATTTACATGCACTCACCGACGTTACTATCAAGTCAGCTGCCCACAGCTTAGGCTATCATGGCATGATGCATAGTATCAACTTGCTTAGAGTTGAGGCCTATTCTACCCATTGGATCAGAGCGACAGGAACTATACCACAGTGCTTGACAAACAACAGCGGCTCAAAGATGTTCTATGGGTAGATTAACGCAGGCTAACTCTTCATTCCTCTTTGTATCCTGAGGTCACCAGCCACTTTCAAGGAGTCCATCTTAGAAGCTCCACACTTACTTCTGTCATTTTTTAAATGTTTCAGAGTTGTCTTCAGTCTCAGTTTATCGGCCACAAAATAGTCTTGTTCTTATTAACTTCTACACCTGCCCACCCAATGTGATTTCACCCTAAAGTGTTTGTCCACGTTATCATTTTACTCATATGATATTGCTCTAAGTGACATTTAGTTGTTTTCAATACATGCAACCCACCTGTAGAGACTAGTTTTTTTTTGAGACAGGGTCTTGCTCTTAAGAAACTATTTAACAAGAGAAAAGCAAAACCACGTACTGTGGGATATGACATCACTAACAAGTGTTGATCATCTACAGTGTGCCAGGCAGAGTTAACATATTTAAAATTTTATTTCATCTAGTTCTCACAACAAGTCTGCACGGTAGCTGATGTTATTTCACCTTCACAAGCTAAAAAACCAACTGTGGTTAAGAGTCTGAAGAGGCGCAGCTTTCAGCTGTGGATGTCAAAGAGGAACGGTGTTAGAGCAAAGGCCCTCATAATGCCTATGAATAAAGTGTCAGGAGGTAGTAGTACTACATGAATGTTTCTGAATGCCTTTGTACTTCTGGGGAATCCACAGTGTCATTTCATTTTCTTCCATTGGTCCCTGTTCAAAGCAGGTCCCTTCATACTGCTGAAGCATGCTGAATAAACCTTTGGGGAATAATTAAAAAAAAAAAGCTAATACAGAATTGCCCTCATCCCAGCTATAGCAGAGAGTTCAAGAGAATGGTTTGTTACTTTAAATTCGCCCAAAGATAGTTCTGGTAGGAAAGATCAAGGCTGCTTGGATGTTCATACCTTAGAGAACTCAGGACATCCCTACTCATAGTCACAGCATGGTAGCAAAATGGCAATTTAGCCAGTGAAACACCAGGTTTTAACTTAAAACTGCTAGAAATAGTTTAAAATAACGAAGGTTAAAGTAACAGTAAAAGGTTTAATATGAGAAATTACCCATTTTATACTTAGAATCCTCTTCAGGTCTTTGCTCTTCTGGACCATTTAGCTTCTCTATTCATATAAATATATTTGTCAGCTGGGAGCAGGGGGCCATGCCTGTAATCCCAACATTCTGGGAGTCCGAGGCAGGAGGATCACAAGTTTGATCCCAGCCTGGATACCTAGTGACTCAAAAAGACCTTGTCTCAAAATAAAAAATAAAAGTGGACTAGAGATTCAACTCAGTGAGAAATCCCCAAAGACAATCCTTGATGCTACAAAAAAAGATAAATATATCTATGAGCTCATGTTTTATCATAAATATTTGTCTCCGAGGTATTAAAATTCAAAGATGATATCTGGACAAGATTCTTGCTTTTCTGGTCTAAGTCAAAACTTCTGGGCCTGCTACACTGGACAAACAAGTGGTTTGTTTAACAGCTTCTGGGGACAAGGGCTATCGGTGGCAATAACTGCAGCACACCCACAAAGAGCAGCCGGAACAATGCAGCATTCCCAGGTCCATTCAGACTTCACATTAGCATTGGTAGATCACACTCAACTAGAGCATTATTCCCTGTGGATTAGAAAACAACATTTTCACTGACTCAAATCCCTGACTTATCCATGTTCTTATGCTATTGGTATTATTTAAACTAATTTAACTTTTACCTGGTACCAACTATAGGCTTTCTCTTAAACCCACTAGAAAAGAGAAGAATGGTCCCAGAGATACTGTACCCTTGAATTACAATTTTTCTGTTTTCCTAGACTTCTGTTTACTATTATCTCAACTAAAAAGGGATTTCGAACAACATCCATGGAAATGATTATTTTAGACAAGTTTTAGCCCTAAGAAGATAGTGTTTTAAACAAACCCTCTTCTAATTGGAAACAAATATTTTGAAGGAAGTTTACTTTGGACCTGAGTTGATAGACAGTAAGAACCTCAAAATGTACTCTACAAGGTAATTATTTATTCTGCTAAGTTACTACAGGAACGCGTGTAGTAAGTTACCAGTGTATGAATACAGGCATCCATTAAAACACCAAACATGGATAAGCTGACAAGACTCATGCCCTGTAAATATTTTCTTATTATTTTATCAACAACTTTCTATGAAATATTACATTTTACAACAATGGAAAGCCAGAAGCAAAACAAGCCATACAACAGAACTTCAGACAGACTGAAGAACTGGAGTCACTGTACTGCAACAGTAAGGATGCAAGTCAGACTAAAGACATCCTCCTGACATGTCCCCTGCCTGTGTCAACGCCTCTTCAACACCGGAAGGGAAGACAATGGGTGCTAAAGATAAAATCTGCCAGTAGGAAAAAAGATGTTAATACCAAACCCAAAGTACAATGAAAGAATTCTTCTAGAAAAAAAAGGAGAAATTATGCAAAGGGAAACAGGAGAGAAATATAGAGAGAATCATTCCTCAGGCTCAATGCCCCAATAATAGAAGTTCCAAAAAGAGATCATTAAGAAAGTGGAGGGAAATAGGACATTTGTCATTTTTTGTTTGTTTCTTTGTTTTTGCAGTACTGGAAGTGGAACCAGAGGAGCTCTAACACTGAGCAACATCCCAATCCATTTATTTATTTATTTATTTATTTATTTATTTATTTATTTATTTATTTATTTTGAGGTAGAGTTCTCCTATTTGTCCACATCAGGCTCTAACTTGTGATCCTCCTCCCACTCCAAAGTGGCTGGGTATTGTGATTTGAGTCTAAATGTCCCCCCGCAGTCTCACGGGCTTATAAGCTGATGGAATCATGGAGCTTGCAATACTCCTCAGCGGGTCAATCAACTGATGATGTCATGGCTGCTAGGAGGTAGATCCAGGCTGCAGGATAGGTCATTGTGCGCATGACCTGGAAGAGTCTTGCTGGCTGCTCTATTCTGTCTCCTGACTTCCAGGGACAAGAGTGTCTTCCAGCATGCCACCCTTCCATCACTGGCAGTTGACCATTCCTGGACTGAGACCTCTGAAGCTCTGAGCCAAAAAAAAAAAAAAAAATTTCTCCTTCTTTAGGTTGTAGGGTATTGTGTTGCTGCAATGAGGAAAGTGATCGAAACCCTCAAACTACAAACAATTAAAAACACACACAATCTTATTGGGAAGATGGGAAGATACTTTATGAGGAATAATAAATTTCCCAGAGCTGAAGACTATGTAATAGAATGAAAAACGTCACTAAAGATCCAGCACAAATAAGCAGAAAAAGAACCCTATCAAGTCACGGCACTGTAAGTTTTCGGAAAACTTGGGACAAAAATGGTTTTCACAAGAGGAGGAGGAAAAGTTGCCTTAAAAAGAATAAAAATGAACTTGGGGCCCAGAGGGTCAGGCCTGTAATTCCAGCACTCTAAGAAGCTGAGGCAGGAGAATCACAAAGTTCAAGCTCAGACTGGGCAAGGTAAGAACTTCGTGCGACACTGTCTCAAAATTAAAACAAACAAACAAACAAACAAATAGACTAGAGTGTAGTATATAGTGTGATGGCCCTGCGTTCCATTCCAGCAAACAAAAGGACAGATATTGGACCTAGATTTTCAAAATTCAGAGCAAAATTATTTCTAATCTATAATTCTAACACTAGCCAAACTATTATTTTAAGGAAGGTAAAGTAATAAGTTTTTCAGATGTCAGAGCTAAGTACATATCTATGTATTGCCTATGGCCTCTTTCTTGGTAGTGAATCAAGAAAAAGGCAGTCAGGGAAGCAAACAACTCTGACTACTCCTGTATACCAAAGGCTTCAAAAGAAATGGCTCTAAAAAAAAGAATTATCTGATACTTCTGTATATATTAAGAGGACATTTATAGTTGCATGAATAATGGTGTGCACATCGAAAACTAAGCAATGGGGAGGGGGAAAAATATGCAATCATAAACCCCTCATAAAAGAAAATACTTGAGAAAGAAAATGTTACTGTGATATCTGCCTAAAAAATATTTCAAATGCCAAAAATTATAATTTACTGAGGCTGAAGCAGGAAGACTGCCACTAGTTCAAGGTTGGCCTGAGCTCCCTAGTGAGTTTAAGACCAGCCTGGACTACAGAATGAGACTTTTGTCTCAAAAAAAAAAATTCACTATATTGTAAAAATAGAATAGTATGTATCAGGAATGGGACAGGGTATCGGTAAAGCAACAAATTGCTACAGTCTGTAACAGAAAAATAAATAGATGCTGTGTGATATTAGGGATAATCAGAAATTACCAACATTGAAATATGATTATATGGAAATTTAGAAAGCATACATAACATGAAATGCTCTGAGATGGAAAGCAGTTTCCTATGGGAAAGGGCCAGGAAGCTATGAAAGGTATGGAAATGTTTGACTGGGTGCTAAAGTAGTAAGCCTATCAAGTATATGAATTTTTAAACTATTGCTTATACATGACTCCATAGGTCTTTTCCTTCAGCATGTAAACATTCTATTTTATATGACCTTTTCAGTTGCAGTTCAATTTCCTTCCTATGATTAGAGCCAATCTTGACTATAAATTTTTCTGTAATTCAATCCTTGCTGGCACTCCTTAACCTACTGCAATGAATTAAATTGAACCACATGAAATCATCACCACCAAATTCTGAGTCTAGAACCTGTTTAATTTGTGCCCTGGTCTCCAGTGACACTGTTTCTGCTTTAATTTTTTTTTTTTTTTTTGAGACAATCTATCTCTCTGTAGTCCAGGCTGGTCCTGAACTATGTACATTGACCTTAAATTCACAGCAATCCTCCTGTCTCAGATTCTCAAGGTCTGGGATTACAGGTGTGTGCCCTCCACATCCAATTAATCTTTATGTGGTGCTGGGAAATCAAACCCAGGACCTCGTGCATGCTAGGTAAGCACTGAACTACTTACTCCACCAGTTCCCAACCCCCACCTTAACTTAGACTTCTTGATTTCTGTCTGGGTAAGGCTTCAGTTCCTAATTTGTTTCCCATCAGTCCATGGTGGCACAGCCTTAAGAGCAATGTTCCCAAAGTATGAATTGCATCACGTCACCTCTGATTAAAATCCTTCAGTAGCATTCCAGTGCCATCAGAATTAAGCCTCACCTCCTTTCCATGGCCAGGCAGTTACTCCCCCCTGGGTCCCCCTCCAGCTCCCTCCACATTCTCCCACTGCCTGCTGGACCCAACCCTTTGCTCCATACATGAGTCACAGTAAACAACTTGCATGTAGAAATGTTTCCTCTATTTGTATATATTAGAATATACATATGGAATATGCTATAGTTCTATAATATTTGGCACCTTGAAGGTAAGAGATAACTGTAAAAAGCCTGTTTTCATAAATGACTCCAAAATGATACATGGATGGAAAAAAATTAATACTTAGTTCCTCTTAAGAGCCAAGTGAAAATGAAAAGGTAGATTATGTTTACTTAAGTATTCAAGTGGATAGGGACAGTTAACTAAGAGCCTGTGATTCGGATTGACAGTAGACTAGAAAAAGGAAAGAAAGGAGAAATGGATAAGTGAAAATGGGAAGGGAAACGAGTCCGGAAAAAACAGTTTCACCTCAATTTTATAACGTAACAGTTAAGTGAGGAGATTATACAGACACTGCAATTAATCTGTGGGTGGGAAATTGCTGTCTATTTTTCAAAAAAATTGATAAAACCAAGACGTTATGGTTAGCCTTAAGAGAGTATATGTGCTAGGGATTAACCTTCTATTTGTTTTCTGGGGAAGAAATGCGTCATTAAGTTTTAAAAGCCGTCCAACCAGTTCTCAAACTAGTGTCCCATCCAACCAAAGTTTAATTAGGTTTGGAGTTTTGTTTAAACTGACAGCTGTGGTTCAAAAAGCCCCCAAGGTCAACGTTATAGTTTGCATCTTAAATAATCAAATTGCCCAGAGGTACTCTGTGGTTCTACGGTTGTTATTTTTTCATTCTGATTTGCAAAGGATCTGGCTAATAGTTCTATGGCTTATTCAAATGCAAAAATATTTTTACAGTATCTCTGAAACAATAAGGAAAGAAAAGAGAAAGAGCAGCTACCCCTCGCCTATTTGCTGTGCAGACACCTACCCTAGCAGAGAAGGAAAGCCGGATGTCGGCAGAGAAGCCCAGAGTACGCAGAAGAGGTGTAGGCAAAGGCTGGTGTGAAGGAAGCTCACACTTTCCCATAAGAAAGCTCCGAGAGGCCCTCCCTTGGAGACTATTTACTCTCACTTTACAAATAATATTACCAGGCTTATTTATCTACTTTCTAAGCCTGTGGCAGAATAGAAATAAGATATTAGGAAGAGAGCTGTGGGAGAGAGGCTACCACTGGCGGCATACTGAACTACTGACTGCAAAACAGAGACAGCTGCAGCCTAGTGGGAAGGAGGAAACAGAAATTACAAAAAGAAAACAAAAGAATTCAAAGCACAGATGAATACAGGGTGTGGGACATACATTTCACTCACCCAATAAGACCTTAGGGTATCAGTATATTGTAAGGTAGCATGAAGAACCAAAAGTCAAAACAGTGTCCTTTGTCCTGAAGAAAAGGATTCTCTCAGCACCTCCAGTGGGCTTTGGAGGAGGAGTCCAAGGACAAGCAGGCAACACTCACATTTACAACAGAGAAAGGACAGGGGAGCTTTAGAAACCATTTCTACTGGAAGAGTAAGCATAAAGGGTTAGTCGTAAGCATAAAGGACCAAATTTGCATTATTAAGAAAACTCAGCATCTACATTGGCTCTTTTACTAAGGAGCCCTGATGAAAACAGTTATAACGCATTTTAAGGGCTGGAAGAATGGCACAGTAGTTGAATCCCTCACCCAGCAAGCTCACAGCCCTGAGTGCTGATTCCCCAGCACCATATAAAGCCAGGAGTGGAGGCAGAAGGATTGCAGTAAGCCCAAGAGCAGCCTGGACCCCATAGTGAATTCAAGACCAGTCTGGGCTACAGAGCAAGACCCTGTCTCAAAAAGGGGTATTTTAAAATTTAGCTAAAATATATTGGGTTGTTGAATTTAACACTTGAGTTTCCAATATCTATCCAACAACATATAACACCAAAGGATACAAGAGTAATTGTCAGAGTACCTGGAGAGTAGGCTCTTAATCTACCACTAACTGGAAGTGGACCTGACAAGTCAGTTATTTCTACTCGCCCTTTACCTAGATAGGCCACTGTGAGCACATGCAAAGGAGTTACCAGAGAGCATAAAACAATAAAAACAAGAGCCTGTTTCTGGCTTTCGGGTCTGAGGCATCATGGAACCTCACTTTGGGATGTTGAGAAAGGAGAATGCAAAGTTCAAGCCCAACATGGGCAATTTAGCAACTTAGTGAGACCTTGTTTGAAATAAACAACTTAAAAAGAGAGAGAGGGAATGGAGATATAGCTCAGAGTGAAGGCCTTGTGTTCAACCCCCAGCACCACAAAGGAAGGAAGGGAAGAAGGAAAAAAAGAAGGGAAGGAATAATCTTTAAGGAATAGCCAAGGAAGGAAGGAGGGGAATCCTGGAATTTGGAGAAAGAGGAAAAAAAGAGGACCAGAGGACAACAACAATTAGTTTGGGGGGAAACACGAATTTTTTGCATGGTATTTCCTCCCTCTGCAGTTAGAAAATAATTACATTCATGAGCCAGAGGAGGCTATCGCGGAGCTGATGAAAACATGAATGCTCTGCAGTCTCTGTAACAAGCGCTCGCATCCAGCTCCCCACAGGAAACAAGAGGGAGATCTGCTCATGGGAATGAAGAAGGAAAATGACAAGGCGTCACTTCCCTCAGAGAATCCAAGAAGCAGCAAGACCCCAGGGAAGGGACGGCTGTGGAGCGTGTTAGGGCAGAAGGCGCATTGGCGTGGCTTAAAAGCAACAAAATGGCTTCTGTTGATCCAAGATGGCAACCATGGACAGGAGGGGTGCGGAAATCAAGGGGCTTAGGGGAAGGGGGTAACTCAGAAGACACGTGTGTACACGACAACACTGGAAAGACTGAAGTGGACCACTGGATAGAAATATGGATGTCTTAACAGAGGTGCATGGCATGGCACAGAACCCACAGAGCTCTGTGTGTATTCCAGCAATGGAGAATGGGAGACCCAGATTGCCTGCGGCCAATCTTCTGTAGTCCTGAATAAATTAATAACCATTTTAGAAACTGGGACAATAATTTTTTAAAAAGAAAAATCACTACTGAAGACACTAGTCCAGACAACATAACAGGTTATAATTACCAAACTTGCTAGAAAAGAAATTTCCCCCATTTCTTCTGCAAACTGCATTTTGGAGAAAGAGAAGAATGAAAGCCCCCAATTTATGAGGTTAATGCAACCATGATGTCAAGTGTGGACAAAAGCAGTAGAGCAGAAAAACATAAATCAATCTCACTTAGGAACACAAAAATCTTAATAGAAATCCTAAGTGTATAGAAATACCCTGTAACAGCCACATACTTTCTCAGAATGGAAGGATACTTCAGACTAATATAATAAAGAGAAAAGTATTATATAAAATTCAGCACTTAATCATGATTTAAAAATTCTTAGCAAGCTGAGAAAGCCTATGAACCTACAAATAATACATATCAAAAAGCCACAGTAAGTGTGATAGTGCTAAAAGTCTTGAATTTAAAGCCAAGAAAACAAGAACCCCACTACCACCACTTTGGTTAAACCCCAATATGATGAAACAAAAATTGGAAGGCAAACCACTAGAATAAATAAGAGTTGAGAGAAATTTTGGATATATAATCAACATACTAAAGTCAATATGACAAAAAAACTGGAAAATATAAAAATGCATCCCTTTCACAAGAGTAATAAAATCTGTAACATAGTGTTACATAAATATTATTGTGACAGCTCCATGGTTAATCCTTACACTTTTCGTCTTGTTTGACTTGGTATCATTTGACACAGCTACTACTATATCCTTTGTGAAATATTTTGATTTTTGGTGTCCAGGACACTCTCCACATCCTCCTGATTCTCCTCCTGCACCAGACTTTCTTCCCTCTACCCTGAGTCTCATTCCTGAGATCTCTTCTCCTTTAGAGCTACATTCATCCCTTTGGTCACTCTTCAATTTTTATAACTTCAAATACCAATGATTCTCAACCTCTTCAACCCTAACCTGCCACCTGAACTCCATTTTCACTATTCTCTACATTTCTTATTCTGAATGATTATGTCATTTGTTGCCACCTAAGACTCTACTAATTTATTGTTTGCTGTCTCTTCTCTCTAAATCTTAAGCCTAATAAAAGAAATTTTGTTTGTATTGTTCTATTCCCAGAGTCTGATAAACACCAGCTATATTAGGTGTTCACTAACAATGACTGTATGAGGGGAAAAAATGCCTGAAAGACCAAAGAATGTGTTTATGGGAGTCTGGATTGAGTTGGTAGGTGGCTCCCAGTCCAATATTTCTGACTGAGATGTTGTAAACATTTTACTGCATATTTAGAATACTGTTGATGGCATTCTCATGATCCAATAACTTTCCAAACACAAGAACTTGGATACCACTTTAAATCTCATCAGTAACATTCTGCCCCCAAAAGACTATTGTCCACCTCATTATGCAAAAGATATTTAATCCATCTCCAAGAGTCACAAATGTCGTAACTGTTACAGCATTGATAACAAGTACAAATCCAGAATTTCCTCAAGACCCAAGGCAAAACGTTAGCTGTAAGCCCTTCTAAAAATCAAAAATAAAGTTAGATAATCCCAAAATAACAATGGCACAGGGTTAACGTTCCCATTCTAAAAGGGAGGGAAAGAAAGGATTCAAAGATCAAAGCAACACTGAAACCCAAGAGGGCAAACATTAAATTCTTTCGTTAAATGTCCACCACTCCAGGGAAGTTGAAGTGAGATATGAAATCCAAAGGACGTGTGCAGCTCCGCCCCTAGGACCTCACTGGGTAGAGCCCAAATGCCCTCTCCCTTAAGCTGGCTCTACGCACTGCCTGCTGTTTCCTCAACAGACATTTTACATTCCTAATATCCCCAGCTTCCTGGGCTCTCTGCTTCATTCTCAGCTTTACTCTCACTGATTTACACACTCCTCTCCTAGGAGTACACCGCTTGTCCTCTCAGATCTTCTACCGAAATCTGAATGGAAACCTCCATGACAATAAAATGTTTACATTTTTGGACCTTTGAGCCTATGAGAATGGGATCTGACCAATTTCAGAGATGTCTTCAAGCCATCTTTCCTGTTCTCCTGATGCAAAATACATGGCTCATTTTTCATGTTAATCCTTTCAGCAACCATATTCTTTTTTTGTTCCAACTTTACAGGCACTTTCCTTCTGTTGAACCTTCACATAATCCAGCTCTACTCTATGTTCACGAGTCTCACTTTAAATCTGACTGGAAGCAGCCAGCAATACTGATATCACAGCCTGATGACTGATCTGCCTTAACATTTCCTCCATCAGATTAATTAGTCACTGCCTTTAATCTCAGGCTATCAAGAGGTTTCAGGAAATAGGCAAGACATATATAAATTTCTGCCAGAGAGTAACACAATTGCCAAAGGAATCTTTATTCCTAACTGAAACTTCCTGAGCCTGACCTTTACAGTTTCCATCCCAATCAGCACTCTATTATTTTACATTCTGACCAGGATCACACATCAAGCTCCACTCACAACATTCTAGAGTTCCTCTAGCTTACACTTCCACTTTTTTTCAGTCCCTACCACAAACTACTTCCAAAGACTCCTGAACCACATGGTCAATTACAGTTACTATATGACCCCCCACTCCTGATAACAATTTACCATATTAACCAACCTTTTCATCATTTGAAGAAAATACCTGATGCCCATGACTTAAATGTGGAGAGATTTATTTTAGTTCAATGAGTTCAGACTATGGTTGGCATGTTCCAAGGAAGAAACAGCATGGTAACAGGGTATGAGAGAGGAAAGCTTCTCATGTAATCGTAGCCAGGAAGCAGAGAGGGAAACGAACACGTGAGGACAAGAATATGCTCTTCCAGAACATTCCCTGCATGACCCACCTTCAACCATATCCCATCTTCTAAGAATACATTCTACTTCTCAACTCATGAATGAATGAGTCTACCAAGAAGAATAGTGCC
This sequence comes from Ctenodactylus gundi, assembly GCA_004027205.1. NCBI lineage: Eukaryota > Metazoa > Chordata > Mammalia > Rodentia > Ctenodactylidae > Ctenodactylus > Ctenodactylus gundi. The sequence goes on along the minus strand of PVKB01003056.1, from coordinate 35,156 downwards.
CTCAAAATCCAATCATCTCCCAAACACATGACATTTCTTAGGCACTTTTTAGATCTAAACCATAACACATTTCAAATTAGCAAAGATTCCAGGGCACACTAATGCACAAAGCTGATAAGGATACAGAGAAACAAACCAGCATTCACTGCTGCTTGAAACATAGTTCACTCAACATTATTGAGAAGCAATGTGTACAAGATTTTAGAAATAACGATTTTAAAAATAATAACTTAACCTGTATTACATTACTTTAAGACCATTTTATTTTCCCAGTATTATATGGTTCGTGTCAGTAATTCTATTACACAGAGAAGACTGAAAATTCAATAATTTAAAGTAAAAGCTTTGCAAGTCAAGGACCCCAAAGTAAGTCATTCTAACTCTAAACCAGGAGTTCCGCTGCAGGTTTCCATTGTTTGATAATCTCTATATTGTGTTACCTAACACCTTTAAAGCTTAAAACTGTTGCATACAAAATCTTCCTAGTCTTAGCGCCTGGAACAAATAACAGTATACATCGCAGGTGCTTAATAAAATCCTATAGAAGAGTAAATAACCCTTTGAGCTACGGAAACCTCTGTAAGAAGGTACCTCACCCAGAACAACTATGTCATGAACGGCCTCATTATCTCCTTTACCCCCTTCTATGTAATAATGGGACACAAACTTTGGCACATGGATTCTCAGAATAGTGACTTCATTTTTCATCCTATTTTCTGTCACCAAACTCAGACTAATTCAACATAGGTCAAAGTGATAGAAAACCTCAGATTCTTTTTTCTTATCTAATGCCTTCCTGATGACTGCAGTGCCAAATTTGATAGCTAGCTCAGTCACATTGGGCCCTCAGATGACTTTGGAAACAAAAATCACAGTTGGTGAAAAAAGTCCAATGGTACAATTTCGGACCTGTGGCCCTGCTGAACACCCTACCAGTCCCACACGTGCTTTTTACATGACAATTTTTTACACAAGAAAAGCACACTTCCATCTTGGCTGTTACTCTGAGGTTTCTGATTATCTGGACCCATCAGCTAACCAGAACTAGTTCCACTAGGCTTGCCACTTACTCCCTGTTTCCTCGTAACTTGATATTTGGTTAAATTGATTTGGCTTTGTGTTAGCAACGGTGTACATGAATTATGCATTCCATTTCGCATTTTCACAGATTCCATTGTAAATGGATATTTCCTAAGCCTTTTCACTTAACCCTATAGTACAGGAGAACAGTCCTGCACAGAAACCCATTATTCAGTAAACTGCTTAGTAATCACTTTCCAGAGTAATAATTGATTGCCAAAGACTGCACAATGAGGCAGATCTCAACGGCATAACGAAAGCGGAACAACGAAGAGTGTCTCAGCTGTCTCAATCTTTCATTTCCTCCTAACCCTATTTCCAATGATTAAGAGATGAAGAGCTTTGAGACTTGAGATGTTCTTGAGGGGAAATCTGGCAGAAATGATGAGGTCTGGCTTTATTATAATCTGCTCCTGTGTGCCTAATAAATCTGTAGTGAGCCAAGAAAAGGATGGGAATTTCATTGATTATATTACCATGAGGTCTAAAGAAAATATAGACTATATCTTTAAAAAATAGAGACGGAGTATGGAGGGTAGAGACTTCTACTTATTACCAAAATGAAAGGAATCCGATGACCAGCATACTGACTTACATCTGACTGCCTGATCATGGCAACTCTTTAACATTATCCTACTTTAATAATACCCAATCATTAACTCTTGGCTTTTGGCCAATGGCACATCTCATTCTTTCAAGTTGAGAATTCTCAACAAGGCCTGAATTCACCATAGACAGTAAGATTTCAAGTATGTTAAAGTAGCTCTGCTTCCCAAAGATGGAGGATTTCATAAACTGTATCCATCAATACAAAAAGAAAAAAACATTGCAGTATTCATTTTGAGTTCCAATGATATAAAAAAAAATAGAACTAGTAAGATTAAGTGAAAGTGGGTAAGTCCATTGCTTTGCTTCTGTTTGCATGAGAAATGACAGCATATAAACATGTTCTCATTAACAATGACAATATGGAAATCATATATGGAGTTGGAAATCATTGGTATTTGACTAGGTGCAACTGATTAGTGGTCACTGAACTAATTGCTAATGTCACTATTATCATTTGCTCCACATGTATCCTTTTGCTGTGATTACAGAATGTGGTATCTTAGGTTCCCAGCTGGAGTCCAGTCCCACACCCAGCATCTTTACCAGCACCAGAGGGGTCTGTGACAGAATCTTTGGTTTTTGCTGACTTTCTCCAGGCCCAGGTATGCTGGGCAAAGAAGCCACCAGCAAGAGGCAATGGACCATTCCAACACAGAGCAGTGCAAAGGTCTTCACACTGATGCAAAGATCTTAGAGAGATCATGGTGTGAAATAATTTGACATATTTCGGTTCTAGATCTTATGGAAGGGAAGAAAGGGAGGGAATTTGTATTATCACCATGTAACACACACAGTTCTGGATGGATGTCAGAACTAAACAGCTCCAGTACCAACTCTATTAATTAACTATATCACTACACAAAAGCCATTTCTCCTCATAGGTCTCAGTTTTGCTATCTTTAGTGTAAAGTTTATAATATATATTAATATTTACAACACACAATTTGAGGGTAAGGAAACACTACAAGAAAATTTATCACTAGGACTCTGAAAGATATTTTTCATGTGGGAACATAAAACAAAATATGTCCAAGGAAATTTATTAAACAAGAATTTTAGTCTCAAATCAAAAGGCCAAGAACTTAGTTTTCCCATTATGATAGTAAAAACTCATTTAAAAATATACCTAATTTTGTCACATGATCCCTCTCTGATCTGGTAAAACTAAGATTTAGCACACTTAACAATAAATTAAGAAAACCAAGGCAGTAGGATTTTAAAAGAGAAAAAAAACAGGTTCTGATTTAAAAAAAAAAAATCTCCCTAAAACGAAACATGCATCCAACACAACTAGAGCACTTGCCATTCACTCTACCTGACTAATTTTATTTTGGATAAGAGACGTTGAAACATGATTGTGGTTGGCTGGTTCTCAAATTTTCAGAATTTTTTTGTTTTTTGTTTTTTGTCAAAACTGTTTCTCCATCCATCCTTGAAACCCACATGTTTACCTTTTGGGCTTTAAAACAAACACCGTAAAAAAATTATATATATGCCCAGACTCAGGCTCTTTCCAGTCACAGACTAGCCGATTCCTATCGTGACCAAATACTGTACTTCTCAGTAATAAAAAATAAACTGCTCCCCATGTACAATAAGTCAATGTGTAACCTTAGATAATTAGTTGATTTAAGTTGCTGTCAATGCAGTCTTATTATTCCAAGCCCTGGTATGAACTTTGTATGTTAAACAAATATTTTAAATGATATATGCTCTCTCCTCTAGTTTTACACAAAATAAAGAAAATTCATTCACTCCAAAAACAAAAGTACCCTTAAAGTGGACTTACACTCTGCAATGTTAATGAGCCAGTAGGTGCTGTGTTTTTACTATCCAGCATACAAGCTAGTGTCCACATCAAACCCTGAGGAGACTCAGAGGTCTTGGATCAGTCTTTAACATTTAAAGGTATATAAAAGGTCCACATTACAAAGTAAAGATGTAATCCAGTTATGTGTTCAGTAGCAATCTATCTACAGAGTAGGGAACACACGTTTTTATTCTAAATATCCAAGTAGTTGTTCCTGAAATAGCCAGCAAAAGCCATTCTTTTAATGACATTTTAAAATTCCTCACCTTATCTCATGTGGGCAAATCTTCCTTAAACCTTGGCATATATGAAAATGGATCATTTTCAAGATTCAAATGAAGCAGTCTTTTGTTCTTTACAGTATAAAGGACTTAATGACACAGGACTGGGAATGGTTCTCTGCCATACAGCATTTGAATGTATGCAGAAGCCCTGGACTCAACTTCAGAAAAACAAACAAACAAACAAAAAACTCTACTACAACTACACAAGCAAGCAGAGGGAAAATATCATGTCTGGGTAATATCCAGACTCCCAGAAACAAAAATGTACATCTGAATTCTACAATGAATTTGCATTTTATTTTTTAAATAACTCTATATGTCAATATTTTTAAAATCTTATGGAAAATAAATTGTCCTGATACTCCCCCCAAAAAAACATAAGCTTGTTTTGTGAGAACTTGGGGCTTGGATCAAACTCAATTCAGCAAGAATTAAATATTTTATTTTACATTTTTTAAAAATGAAAAATATATTGTGTTCTGTTTACTCAAAACATCCATATGTCATGTGAGAGATTTTAAAACTGCCCCCCCAAAGATGTTAACAAACTTGGCAATAATTTGAAAACTTCTTAAATACTGCATCATTTGGAGTAGCATAGCTGTTGTAACTGTGAATACAATGACAGCACAAAAGTGCCACAAGTTTATCTCTTATTTTGAATAGAAAAGATTTTTCCAAACTAGTCCTTCCCAGTTATACTGGCTTCATTCAAACAATATAAATTATTGTTTTTTCCTGTCCAGATTTTAGGTTCTCTGTTTTATACCTCCAATGACCAAAATTTGTTTCTAAGATAGGGAAAGCTGGAATTAAAAAAAAAAAAAACATAGTCAAGAAAATGCTTAAGTGCTATGGACAATACATGGGTCTTTAAAGTAATTCCTTCAAATTATACATATTAGGCTAGGGGAAAAGCTGGGACGGTGGCACATGCCTGTAATCCCAGCACACAGGAGGCTGGGGCAGTGGATTAATACGAGTCTAAGGCCAGCCTGGGCTACACCAGTGAGTTCAGGACCAGCAGGGCCTATAAAGCTAGACTCTCTCAAAAATAAATAAATATATAAATACATACATATTGATACAAGTTCATCGACATGTGTCAAACGTTAAATAGTAGAATAACATGTATAGGCTGCTCTTATTTTATAAAGAATAATACTCTGCATGTGTGTACATTTTTACTAAGAATTGAGATAAACATAAAGGATAAGTACAGTCAGTCTGAGAAGTAAGCGGCCTAAAAGAGAATATACAGTTGAGGATCTTTTTGTCAAAAATGTTTGAGACCAGAGGTGTTTCAGACTTTGAAGGTTGTGAAATTTCAGCGCATTTGCAGAGACTTCCAGTGGAACATCTATCACTTGAAATCTCTAACCCAAAATCCAAAACAGGTATCAGAGTGTTTCAGATTTTAGGTTTGGAGATTAGAGATCCTCAATTTCTGTTAGCATTTCCTTATGCTTGTGTATCTTCTTATACTTTGCAAAATGAAGCCTACACATCTAGAAGAGCCTGTTAATATATCTGAGCTGGAGATGTTGATCAGTGGTAGAGTGCAAATAATTTAATATCTGTAAGCAAATTATCTTGAGGCAAGTGCAGATTCTTGTTCAGTTGTACGGAATAAGATAGAGAATTCTTGACCCAGGTACATTAGAGCAGATTGGACAATATAGCAAAACTTCCATCTCAAAAAAAATAAAGGCATGATCTCAGATACAGTGTATACAGGCCTTTTTCAATGGTTTCAATTGGTAAAAATGGTAAAATTATAATACTTCATCAAGACAAAATGTCAAAACTAACATAATCAGGATTTAAAATATTTATCACCCTGAGGATTTTTGTGTTACCCTTCTGACACCACACACACTCGCCATGCCCCTTCTTCCACAAAACTCCAGGCAACCACAAATCTGTTTCCACTTCTTTTATCATTTTATACTACATACATGGAACCATGTAGTGCTTAACTTTTGGCGCTCATGTTTTTTTTCATCAGCATGATTCTCAGGAAAATTCATTCGAAGTTTTGCAGGTATTGGTGCTTCATTTCTTTTGAATGTCATCTCTTGAAGAACATGTGGGTTGTTTTTGCACTATCCTTATGAACATTTCAGATTTTTGTGCAATAACATGTTTTCCTGTATTCCCAATAAACATCGAGAAGGGCAGCCACTGGGTCACCGGGTACTATCTTGCTTCCTTCGTGAGAAACTGCCAAGCTGTTTTCCAACATGGATATACCATTTCATCCTCTCAGCAACGAGTGAGTGACCTAGTATCTCAGCATCTTCGATTACATTTGGCATCGTCACTATTTATTAGTTTAGGATGTCTCATAGGTGACATCTCATCATGGATTTGATTTGCATATAGCTAAGGGCAAATGTTGCTGAACATCTTTTCATGTACTTATCTGTCATCTGTATATCCTGATGGGTGAAGTGTCTGTTTACACCTTTTGCCCATTTCTAGTGGAATGTGTTACTGTTGTGTTTTGAGAGCTGTTCCTAAATTCTAGAAAACAGTGCTTTGCTAGACGTGTGGAATATGAATACGTCTTCCCCATCAGCAGCCTGTCTTTTTACCCTCTTTTCCAGGGCAATTATTATTAACATTATTATTTTGTGAATAAAAACCCAATGTTCCAATTTTTCCTGATGAGTCTTTTTTTGTTTCTGTCAAGCCTAGGCACTTTTTTCCTAACTGTACACCCAAATCTTTTCTTCTACTTTTTCTGAACGTTTTATGAATTTATATTTAGGTCCATTTGAGTTAATTTTCATGGCACTCAGGCATAGGCTCATTTTTTCCCATGTCTACTTGTTCAGTCCTGCACTGGTCTTTGCTTTGCACCTGACCCAGACTAGTCGGGCATAGTCACATAGATCCATTTCTGTGTTCTCCATTCTATTCTATTATGCATCCATACCACATGGTATTGGTTACAGGATCAATATAAGGTTTAAACTCAAGTACTGATACCTCCTACTTTATTCATCTTTTCATAGTGATTTTAGCTGTTCCATTTCTTTTGCTTTTCCATGTAGATCTTGAACCTTTTTTTGTGAAAGCTACAATAAAGTTTGGTGGAGTCAAATGTCTTTAAGCCTGCTTACTTTAAGAGTAGATGCTTGGCTTCTCATTCCAGTGATCCAGCCCGTAACATTAGGTAGGAACTTGAGTTCTTATGCACTTGGTGCTATAAATCCACCCTTGGCATCACTTTATCTTCAATGTACAAATTTTGATATTAGATTCTTACTTTAAATTCAGTGCATTATTTTGACTTCTCTCAGATCATTTTCACACATAGATTTTTTTCAAAATTACATTGTTTAATTTCCATGAGTTTGACAATTTTCTCATTAGCTATTACTAATCTCTAGTATGATTCCATTATGATCAAAGAACATACTGTATGATTTCAATTATTTCACACTTGTTGAGAATAACTTGATAGTTCATTATATGGTCTTAGCATATAGATCCATTGGCAGTGAACAAAACTGTGTATTCTGCTATAGTCGGATCTAAATGTAGTTTAGATCTTGGTGTCTACTTTTTCATCAATAGTTGAAAGAAAGGTGTTAGAATCTTCAACTATGATTTCGAATTTGTTTCTTCTTTCAGTTTTTACTTAACAAACAATATTTTTTAGCTCTGCTATTCAGTACATCCACATTCAGAAATACTTTGTCTCCCTGGTGAATTGATACTTTTATTATAAAGTCTTCTGTGCCCCTGATAATTTGGGGACTATGAAGTCCACATTATCTGATATTAATGTAGCCAACCCTCTGAATTAATGTGCACATAATACATGCTTTCACTCTGTCATGTGCCTGTATTATCATACTGGAAATGAATTCATATAGATGATGTATAATTGAGTCATGTGTTTAATTCACTTGTATAATCTTCATCTTTCAATTGGTATATTAAGACCACTAACTTACAGTTACTGATGTGTTTGAGCTCAACTCTGCCATTTTGTTTATATTTTTGTTCTCTCCATTTTTTGTTTCTCTACCTTTACCTGCCTTCTTATGGATTACTTAATGTATTTTAAGATATACTTTGATTTATCCAATTAGAATTGAGTCCAGAGCCTTTTTTCTGACTGACATCTCCAGGTCTTTTTTGCCTTTTCCTTTTTTCACTTACTTTGTTTCTTGGGGTTTTGTTTTTGAAACAGGATTCCACTAAGTCATTATGCTGCCCAGGCTGCGCTCCAACTTGCAATCTTCCTCTCGTCTGCACCTTCCAAGAATTACAGGAGTGCACCAAGCTTATCTATAATATTTTCAAGTGACTCTCTTTTTATAGATTTCCCAATGCATTACTCTAGGTAGAAAATTATATATAACTAACTTACCACAGTCAATTAGTATGGTCATTTTCTAATTAGAGTGGTGACTATCTTCCCATATCTATAATTATCTTGAATAGTTTCTCTATACACATGTAAAACCACATTAAAGAGTATCAGAATCAACTAACAAATACTGTGTTCTTTCTCCCTTTGTCCCCAGTACTCCAAGAATCTTTTTCTTATGTGTTTCAGTTTAGAACACTTCCTTTGACCACCTTTTAAGGATAAAACCTCAAGTAACAAATTTTCTTACTTTTTCTTCTTCTAAGACTGTTTTGATTTCCCATTCATTCCTGAAGGATAATCTAGAAAAAGAATTCTGAGCTGACAGTTATATTCTTTCAGCCCTTGAAAACTCTCATATCTGTTACTTCTGACCTCATGGTTTCTGATCAGACATCTTTTGTCATGGAAATTGTTTTTCCCTGTACGCAATCCTGTTTTTAATCTGCTATTGTAAAGATTCCTTTTTTTTAAAATTTTCAGATGTGTAACTTTGGGTTTTGGTGTTTAGGGTTTTGATGCAGATTTCTTAGGTCTGCAATTCACTCAAGTTCTTTAAACTATAGTTTTGTCTCATGGTTAAAGTTGGAAATGTTTTACCCATGATTTTTTCAGTGCTTTCTCATTCCTTTATTTTGTTCTTTTAATTTTGATGTAGTTGCAGAGTTCTCTCAGACTTCTCTTTGTCCGGTGTCTATTTTTCACCTTGAGTGGACAGTGTTTTTCTATGTTCAAGTTCATTAATTCTGCTCTCTAATGTTTCCACATATTTGTTGAACTCATTGAGGTTTTTTATTTCAGTTATTTTTCAGCTTGATTTTTTTCCTTTGGTTCTTCTCAAATTTTCTACTTTGTAATATTTTCTACTTTTTCATTTGTTTCAAGTATGTTCACAATTACTTGTTGGAGCATTTTTCAGGGCTGCTGTAAGGTGTTCTGTTAGATACCTTATGGCTTAGTCAAGGCATTTGACGTGAAGAAGGGTCAGTGCTAGAATCTTGTATAGTTGAGGTACTCTAACACCTCTGTCATCTCAATGTTGGAACTTATTGACCTTTTTTCATAGTATTAGAGATTTAACCAAGGGCCTAATATATGCTAGAAAATAACTCTACCACTGAGTCACATCTCCAGCTCAATTTTCTTTTCCTTCACATTGATACGTTCTTGGTTTTTGGCATGACAAAGGATTTTCTACCAAAACCTGTATGTCTAGAGGATTATAAGGGTGTGGATCTTATTTAAACTCTGTGCTTTATCTGACTTCTTCTGACACTGCTCTAATAAGAAGAGAGGAGAGCAGATTCTGCCTCATTACTACCAGGTAGGGTTAGAGGTCCAGGTTCCACATCCAGCTTCCAGTAGCACCAGGGGCAGGGACTACCTTGTCATTATTAGGTGGGAACAGGAATTTTGGTTCAACACTAGGCTTCTGTTGACACTATCCTGGTTATAGAAGAGACAGGAGCAGCAGCCCCTCACTAGTCCCCTTATGATATCCAGTGACACTCAGGATGTATGGAAAAGACGGGCAGCATCAAATGTCCGGGCTGTCCATTGCTATCAACCCTTCCTAATGCAGGAAACCAAAGCAAATAAATAACAATGAAAAAGAAAAAGAAAAAAATAAGCACTTTTGGTAGAGGAATAGAAGTCACTTTCCCAATGAGACTCTTCCTTCGTATACTCCTAATTCCATTTGAGCCTTTCAAAAAAAAATTTTTTTTTGCTCTGAAATATAACTTTCCTCAACTGCACAGGATGTCAGAACCAGATTCTAATATTGGCCCCTCTTGTGCCAAGGACCTTGCCTACATCATACGCTAGTGGGCCCGTCTCACAGACAACTGAGGCTTTCTTCTTTATGCTAATGTTCATTTTATTTACTTATTATTTTTTATATGAGGGACCAAGCCCAAGGCTTTCACACTGAAATATGCCAAGTCTACTGTCTTGTTATTTTTTTATTTAATTTTGAGACAGGGTCTCACTAAGTTGCCCAGGCTGGACTTGAACTTGCAATCCTCTTGTCTCAGACTCCCAAAATGCTAATATTACATACCTGTGCCCTAGGATCCCACTTCAATGAGCTATTTTAATGAAATTCCTATTTCTTTTTAAATTAGATTTTCAGAAAAATCTAACTCAAAATACTCCATATAAAATGGCCCAGGCCGGCATGTTCACTTAAGTGAGTAAAGTGAAGGGAGCTATGGGTCTTAATTCTGAACACTTATTAGAACACTCATTATATTCTGCTCACAAATGCTAAATCAAAGACAAACCTGGAGACTCTCTAACTCCTGTGTGGTTTTGTTCCATTTTTGATCAAATTACTTAAATCACAGCCAAGAGCATACTCTGGGGTTAACACTATCTTCAAGACATAAATCAGCAGTAATATTCTGTGTACTTCCAAGAGATTTGGGGCTGCTGCCAAGGACAGTAATGGAATCTTCTTCCCTCTTAATGTCATTTCTACTGTCATTCTCAAAAAATCTCTCTCTCTCTCTCTCTCTCTCTCTCTGTTGCTCTCTCTCACTCTTCCTCAGTACTATTTCTGCTTTGGCTGTTCCCACCAGAAGAGAATCTATACAGCAGACAAAATATCTTAAACCTAAACGTCACCCTGTCTAGCTTTATTTCCTCTGGGAGACATCCCGTAGTCAGCAAACTGACCTTCCCAATCTAGTATCTCCGAAGAGGCTGCCTGGGTAGAATCACAGGTCCACTACGCATTAGCTGTGGGAGACTGCACCCGTTCCTTAGCCGCACTTAAAGCTACAAGGCCTCCTCTATAAAGCAGGACATGGTTGTTATTGAGACAAAAGCTGTGTCCCGCGGTGCTCTGCACATGACAAACACTTCTAAGTTTCTGTAACTGGAAAAGGCCTAGGAAAATATATTCTCATATGCTTCCAATCTGGAATTCATGCATGAACAACAACAACAACAACAAAAAGCAAATATTTAGGAAAGAAAATAAATTTCTGAATTATGTACTCCTCAATATATTGAAGTCAGAGATTCGTTTCAATTTTTGATTATTGTATACGTTCTGATTTGCATGCTTCTATGTCATTGCTGCCTTCTTCATGTTCAACACTGTTGAAATTATGACTTTCAGTTAATAAAGCAGAATTTCAATAAAAAGAACTCTTTTCACTGAAAATATAGAATTCTTAACTAAATTTCTTAATCATGATACACTGATCTTAGGATACAAACTCACTTTTACTGTAATTCATTACTATTATGGCCAAATTAACAGAGTTTTTCATTTAAATGCCTCTTCTGTTACTTCAATACTAATTAATCAGTTTTTGAATGAGACATTACTAGTATCGTATTAGGTTTCTAGTTAATGTTTCAACCAGTTTTTGGAATAGCTTCAATTCCTTTCCCCATGAAAAGATACATCCCCCCCCATCGAAAATTCAAACATACACAAAATCTCTTATGTACCTAAATAACATATACATAAAGTGAAATGGTGTGTGTGTCTATGTATTTGGTACCCTAAAGCTAAATTTAGCCACAAGAAGCATCGCCACGGGTCACGTGCACCTACTTGCATCTCGATGTCATAGCTCTGGCCCAGGATGCTCTCTATGAGCTCTCTGATGGTCTGGTCCGACGCCAGCTGGGCCTCGGACTGCAGGGAGGTGATGATCTCCTCAATGGACTCGGGCACCTTCCGGGGGCGCAGCCCCTCCGGCCCAGTGACCTCCTGCGCCTCACTCTGCGAGCCAAGCTCCCGCGCAGGTTTGGAACCAACCCGGGTCATCTGCAGCCCCTGGCTGCCGGCGCCCTGGCCCGGCTGGGAGCAAATCCTCACTCGCTTGCGTGGCCCGCCCGCCCCTGTGTCGCCCTCGCTGGCCGTGGAGCTGGCGATGCTGACTTTGGCCGCACAGGGCTCCGGGCGCGGCATCGCCGCCTCGCCCAGTGGCCTGTCGCGGGCCCGGGGCTGGGTCAGCCGGTGCGCGCCGGCGGGGCGGCTGGCGCGGCTCAGGGGCGCCCTGGGCGGCAGCGGCAGCAGGACCACGGGTCTGGCCGTGCCGACCTGGGAGGCGATGCCCGGGGGCTTCTTTTGAGACCGGTACCGTAGAAACGCAGAGCTTCGCAAGTAAAACTCCGGGGGGTGACACAGCGGGGGCTCCTCCCCAGGGAGGCGTGCCCCGTCCACCAGCGCCTCCCGCAGGAAGGTCACAGCGGAGGTCGCAGGGTGCTCAGCCGCAGCGGATGCCTCTTCTGAAGAGCACGAGAAGGACAGGCGCTTCTCCCTGCTGCTGGCCCGGCCTGGGGCCCGCAAGCTGCGGACTGGGCTTTCCTCTGAAGCTGGCTTGAAGAACCGCTTCTCATGGAATCGCAGAAAATCTAGTTTCCTCTCCTGGCGAACCTTCTCAAGCTCTTTAAACATGTAGGATTCTTCTCTGGGTTTCAGCCCAAAGTGCTTTGGGACCATAGACATGTTGATAAACTTGACCTGTAAAATACGGACCCCCATCGTCACTTTGATAAGGAAAGTATGTGCACAAAATGCTCAACTCCACTGTAAACCTTAAATTCTGCATGTGTACATATCAATAAAACGGGGGGAAAATATAGACCCCCCAAAATTATATACATATCGAAATTTGCAATGATAATAAAAGTCCAGCTCAGTAAAATCTTCACAATAATCTCATTATGCTCCTTGAGCCACAAGCGGGTAAAACCAATAAATAATTTTATGTCCATCGATTGGCCTTTTCAGACAAATCAAAGCAGTAATTTCCGCCCCCCCCCCCCGGAGTTTCCTAGACCCCCACCTAGATCTACTTCCACCTTTCTTTGAATCATAACGTAGTAACCCATATTTAGACAAGAAAGGCCCCACACAGTATAAGCACAGAAAGCAGAAAGGTAGATATAGGCACGGAAGACCTAAAGTAGCCTCCTATCAGGCTTGAGATTGCCACCTGGCCTGTAGGCAGGCTATAGATCCAGCTGGTAAACATTGCTTTCAGTTGTTGGGAATTTTTCAGAAATACTAATCCATAATCAGGTAGCAGTTTTAAATTGGGAGATTTTTACATTTAAAAAATTCAGATTTGCCAGCTGGTGGAACAGCAAGTGTGAATGAAGCCTCCGGCAGTGCAAAGGTCAAACCTGTTCTGTGGTTGGACAGCTGTCACTGCTGGGGTATACTCAAAATTTTCAGCAAAAAATACAATAAATATCTAGACACAGACATAACAAGAAATGTACCAAAACCAAATGAATAATTTTTAAAATTTTTATTGAAAGAACATATGAGAAAAACTGAAGTAGACAGCTATTATTCCTTGGTTGGAAGATTAAACAATTTAATGATATCAGGTATTCTCAAAATACTATATTAGTTTAATGTCAATGCAAAAATCTAGAAATGGGGGCTAGAGGAATGGCTCAGCTGCTCAAATGCTTGTCTAGCAAACACTATGTCAAGTGCTGAGCACCCGAATTCTACTCCTCAGCACCACATAAGCCAGGCATGATGGCGTATGCCTATAAACCCAGCACTCAGGAGGCTGAGACAGGAGGATTGCCATGAGTCCAAGGCCAGTCTGGGCTCCAAAGTGAGTTCAGGGCCAACCTGGGCTACAGAGCAAGACCCTGTATCAAAAAAAAAAAAAAAAAAATCTAGAAATGATATTTTAAAGTTTGAGAAGTAATGCTAAGTGCTTTTGAAATAACAAATGGGATTGATTATTCAAAATTTGGGCAAAATAAAATTGGTGGACAACCAGATGGTCAACACTCACACATATGTAAAAATCAGAACCACAATACTGCCGCTAGACTCGATAGGTAGATTGAGAGTGGAAAAAAAGGAGTTAAGAATAACAAGAGTTATAAAGGCAGAGTTCAGTTGCCCAATAAATTGTGCTGAAGCATCTGGTTAGTTGAGAAAAAAATGACTTCGTTTTAGGCCATTTAGCAGAATAAACCCATTTGGAGTTAAAAGTTAAATGTATATTATTTTATCTCATTTTTCATTTCTTTTCTTATCACTTAGGCACATTTCTTGGTTGGATTCATATCTATGCAGGACAGAGTTATCTTTATAGGGGATTCTTCACGTACAATGTATTCTGAGTAATCTGAAGAAAATACTCCATCTTTCAAATACCATCAGATCAGATTTCAATATGAATTTCTATGTAAATCAATTTTAATTTTTTGCTGATTCTCAAACTGAAATTTCTTGAATAGACTTCCATTCTTTATGCATATAGTTCCACTATTAACTATATCTTAGACAATTCAATTCCTTCATCCTGTGGCTTCATATTAAGTAGTAACAATAATTATCTGTAGCATGTTGTCTAGGCCATAAGACATGAACATCAGACCTGAGTTCTAAAGCCCTTAAGGTAGTTTCCATATGAAAAACTGCTATATAACCCTTCTCATAGTATGCTGGCTGCTCTATTTGCACAGGTGGCTCCGTGTTCATACAGACACCACCTGAACCTCTTCCTGCAAGTGGCTGAAAGGTAACTGGGACAGATCACACACAAGAAGTACTTTAATGACTGACGAGAGTCTGGCTTAACTCTTGCTATTACACCTATTACACTTCCTTTTTTTTTTTCTTAGTTCCTGCTTTGGGTGCCCTAAACAACCTTTCCCAGGTCCCTAGTTTCATATTGAAGTTTAACAAGTATCTATGGTTTGACACTTCTCAGTACAGTCCTATCAGTTCTTAATAAGAAACTTGTTCTTTATGTCTAAAAATAAACCAGTAGGTGACAGAACTTACTAATTAGACAAAAACTTCTATTGTTATGGCTTTCCTTTAAATACAATCTGTAATTGCAAAATGAAATAGGGCAGGTGACCAAAAAAAGCCAGGATGCTTTCATTATTCTAGACAATATGGCCTAAGAAACAGCAAACACTTAAAAAGTAAACAAAAATTCCAAAATGCAGACAAAGAAGAAAATCTCCCAAATCTATGTCAAACCCAACTCAGGTCTCAGATGGACCTTGCAACCATGAATGTGTGGAACAAACTCAGGAGCACAACAAAGGCTGAAAGAGCTGAAATGAGACTTAGCTGAACTGAACCAGGAGCTGCAGAGAGTGAGATCAAGCTCACGTGAGTCTGACCTGTGGAACTACCTGCTAAGTACAAACACCATTCTTCCGAAGGGATTATAATAGAACTCATAGCACACACAATTCAAAATTCGCAATGTCTACGATATAACTCAAGAATATTTGGCAGAAATACCCAGGAAAATGTGATTCATTCTCAAGGACAATAATAACCAATAAGTGTCTGACCAGAGGTAAGCCAGGTCTTGAAATTATTAGATAAGGATTTTTAAAGCAGCTATTTTAACTATGTTCAATGGAGTAAAAGAAAATATGCTAGAAGTAAATAAAATACTAGTGGAAAAATTTCTATTTAAAATAAAAATTTAATTCCTGGAAATGAGGTGTCAGAGAGAAAAGTAAACTGGAAAGTAAATGAAAAATTACCCAATATAAGAAAAGAAAAAAGGCTTTAAGAGGAAAAAGTCTCAAAATTCTGTAGCGACAATATGAATACCTTACTTCTACAGGTAAATAAAAGAAATATGAGTATAAGTAAATAAATTAGATAGGAAACAGAAAAATAGAGAAAATTAGCAAAACCAAGAAGTAGTTCTTTCAAAATGTCAGTAAAACGAAAACCAACATTCTCAGCTAGATTGTTTAAGAGAAAACAAAATCCACCAATATCAAGAGTAAAAAAGTTTTCACTATGTAACCTACAGACATCAAAGAATGATAAACAATATATAGTAATTTTATGCCTGCAAATCTAGCAAGTTCAATAATATCAGCAAGTGCTTGGAAGTTGCTACTTAGTAGAATTAGCATACGATAATCTGAGTATCTCTTCCAGAAATTGTACTCATGATCTTAAGTCTTACAATGCGGGAACACCCAGGCCCGGAAAGTTTCCTCAAGCATTCCAGAAAGACATAGTTTCAATGTTACACAAATATTTTCAGAAAATAGAAGTAAAGTAACAATCATTTTGTGAAACTGCCCTAATATCCTAAAAGCAAGCCTAACAAGAACATTTAAGAAGAAAAAGGGAAGGAAGGAAAGAAAATTAAAAATAAATAAATAAATGCTGGAAGAGGGGTAGTTTAGCTATATACTTAATGCTTGGCCTGTGCAAGGCCCTGGGTTCAATCTCCAGCACAGCAAAATAAATACATAAATTTTAATTTTTTAAAAAATATACATACCAATATCCTTCATGAACATGAGTGCAAAAATGTTTAAGAGAACATTAATAAATTAAATCTAAAACTGTTTATAAAGAAGATAACACAACCTGACCTAATAGGGTTTATCCCTAGATTAAAATATTGATTTATACTATCACTATTTAATTATTTTGACTTGAGAATCACAATAATTCACAAAACTAACAGAGTGGAAGAGAAAACATGAACATTTCAATAGTAACTGAAAAGCACTTGATAAAATTCAGCTCCTCTTCATGATGAAAATAAATGAATTTACTCGAGATGCACCAGAAATCATGACGAGACCATCCTCAGTGCAAGAGAATCTTCAAAAAACTCACAATATGGTATTTATGCTTTCCCCCAAAATTTTGAAACAATGCAAAAATGCCCTGTTCTTACCATATTTATTCAACATTGTACCGAAGGCCTTTACCATACAATATGATCAAGGAAAAGAAATCAAAGGGCTACCAATATAAATGGAAAGGCAAAAGCGTCCCTGTTTATAGATAACATGATTTTAAGGTTAGTAGTCTTGTAGAGGTTATAAAGAAGCTACTGATGCCAATGAATGTGTACATAACATTTGTACAACATAAAGTTATCATATAAAATCAGTTGTACTTTTATACTCTACCGGCAAACAAATGAAACACTACAATACACTGTTAACAAAAATTAAAGACTGATATAAATGGAGATGGATCGCATCTATGTATAGAAGACTCAATATTATTAAAATAGCAACCTTCTCCAAATGATATGTAGATTCAATGCAATTCGAATAGAAATTCAGCAGGCTTTGCAAAAATGGAAATTACAAGCCAATTCTAAAATGTATGCAGAAATTCAAGTACCTTAAAAATCACCAATGTGATTTTTAAAAGAAAAACAAAGCTGAGCACCTACATTATCCAATTTCAAATTTTCCTACAGTAAGGTACAAGAAGCCATGGAAAAAGTCCTGGCAAGTGCTGAGTATCTGAGTCTCAACGCAAAAGAGTATACACCATCTAGAGTTATGTAAAACTCTAGAAAATGCAACTATTAGGTCATATTACAGATCATGGAGAAGTGAAAAAAAACCAGGATCTGATCATCTTATTGCAGTAAGTGGTCCAGATATAGACAGATAGATAGATAGATATAGATATGGTCATGATACATATCAAATTGTATATCTGTGCATTGTACAACGAAGTACTATGCAGTTTGTGAAACATAAATTCCACCTGTATAATGTGGTAAATAAGAAACGAGCAATTTAGAATCACAACCTCAACAAAATTTTTTTTTAAAACCTGTTTAAAGGCACTGCCTAGGTAGCTCAGGGGGAGAGCGCTTGTCTAGCATGTGTGAGGTGCTTGCTTAGTATCTGTGGATCCCAGGATTCAATCCCCAGCACAAAAGGTACAAATTGATGTTGGAATGTTTTTTTAAAGTATTGTTCTCCTTTAAATTCCTGTAATGGTAGTTTACAATAGATACAGTTGTTAAGGGTCTATGGCCTTCCTGCCAAATAACATTTGCATTAAGCTCAGAACGTCCCACTGTCCAACAAATACAGGAAACGCCATCTAAATGGTGGCCAAGATGTGCCCACAGAAGGATCCCATAAAAGATAGCAAAGGTCGGAGAGGCGGGAGTTAAGCTCCCTCATTGTGCCCTTTCTCCTTCCCAAGGCCTCCCTGATTCCTGGCCCCTTTCCTTCCTAATCCCTTTCCCTCCCTGCCCCAGGGCCTGCTCCTCGCCATAATCTACCTTCTCTCCTACCAGGTGTGCCCAGCTTCAATTCAGTCAAGCTCACTTCCCCACAAGGACAGCCCTTAGCTCGGGAATCACACCCCATGGGAGCCCAGACCCTGTTGCAGCCGTAACTCCTTCTTAACCTCGGCCCCATCTTTGGTATTTTTTATCGCGGGGGCCTTGAGCCCCTCAAGGTGGAATAGAGATGGAGCCCAGGCCACACAAAGAGCCCACCCTTTGCCTCTCCCGACGCCCTAGCCCGCGGCATCCTCTCACCTGACTCCAGGTAACCTCTGGTATCCCTCCGGTGGTGGGGCTTCGGCCCGCAGTGCAGGCGGGGTACACAACTGGCCCTGCAGGGGCGCTAGTGCTAGTGGGACTCACCCTCAACGGGGAAGAAGAGACGCCCTTGGTCACCCGGCAACCAGGCTCGTGCCCTCCGTGGCTGCTGCGATAGAGAATCCCCCTTCGCCTGGTACACCAGCTGGGCCTTGGGTGGGGCCCACAGCCAGGCCCCCAGGCGCCCGTTTTTCCGGTGGAGAAGTCGCTGGCTGCGCTGACCCCAAGGAGCCTCCTGGACCGGAGCCCCCTCATTGGCTCCCTTTCCTTGGCTGAGCCAACTGCTGACTTAGCACACACGTGTTTTTAAAGAGCAATCCTGGAGCAGAAGACTTAACAGCTGATGTCTGTTTTCAAAATTAATTTGCACTGACTACCAGTGCGGGGTGCATTTCAGGGGTATGCTCCTTGCTGTCCACCGTGCCCTCCACTTCTAAACAGAATCTTCAAAAGCATTTCATTCAGATTTCTGAAAATTTCATATTGTCATCTCAGACTTAGCAATATTCAAAAATAATTAATGGGCACTATCTTTTAAGGTGGTGCACTCACATATTTAATGTCCCAATTGCTCTCTCAAGAGCTGCATGAGCCTGGGAGTAGAGAAAAATGATATTACCCAGAGCAGTTCTATTAATAATAGCTAAAAACTAGAAATAAGATGCCATCACATGTAAGCCTCACAAATTTGGTGTATTCAAAAATGAAATACCATATGTCAAGAAAATGAACAAACTTCAGCTTTGGGGAACAGCACAGGTAAATCTCTTACAAATGTGGCATTAAGCAAAGAAGCCAGACACAGTGTGGGGTCTTTCATATAAAGAAAGTTCAAAGCCAGAACAACACAAAGTGAGTATGTGGTATATCATGGGGGGAAAAACACAAAAAAGTAATAACCATAAAAGTGCAGAAAATAGTCACCCAAGGCAAGGGGAAGGGAGGGTGATGGAGAGGGATAGACAGTACCAGGAGGATGTTAGGGGCCTGGCAATACTCTTGGGATGGCTTTTTGAGTTCCAACTGTGAAGATAGGCATGTAGGCATTTTTCAGGCCTTTAAGAGCGAAACTTTTGCTCTAAATTGCAGACAAAATTATGCTGGAATGTTCAACTTTAAGTGCTGGATGAAACACTGCTCTTTGAGTTTCTACATCCTCCCTGGAGAGTAGAGATGATAACTGTATATTATAGGTTCTTGAAATCAAAAGCATGGTGTGTTCAAAAATGGCTGCTGTATGCTTACACAATGAGAAGCACTCAACAGAAAAAGGACCGCTACTTGACATTCCACTACCCTGTGAGGCTCTGTGAGGACAGCTTCACTCTAAAACATGAAGGTAACCCATTCAGGCCTGGAGGAAGTTGGATTTTTTCCCTAATTAAAATAATAAACAAGCTGGGCATGGTGGCCCATACCTGTAATCCCAACACGTGGGAAGCTAAGGCACAAGGATGACTGTGAGTTCAAGGCCAGCTTGGGTAGGCTACATAGTGAGTTCAAGACCAACATGGACTACACAGTGAGACTGTATTGCAAAAATAAATAAATGAGTAACAGCAAACAGCCAAAGTGCTTTTGCGGTGACTAATTATTCTTGCTACTACCCTGTTGCTTAAAAGTAACATACAGGCCATGTTCATAAACTGGGAATATTTTTTAAATTAATACATCCATGAAGTATGTCCACGTTAGGAAGACGAGAAAATGTACATGGCTTACATGATAAATAAATCCTGGTGACTGGCCCAGCATAGTAGCATATATATCATTAGTCCCAGCTACTTAAGAGGCTGAGGCAGGAGGATCATTGGAGATCAGGAGCCAGAAGCCAGACCAAGCAACACAAAGAGCCTCCAACTCAAGAAAATAAAATATAAAGAAAGAAAAAAGAAAAATAGCTCATTGATACATTATATAATCAAAAATAGTTATCAAGTATTCAAGTGTCAGTATCATAGGATAAAAACAATCCATGAGCTAAGTATTAGTACGATCTTCACAGGTAAGGTGTTGATGGTCAGAGAGTTTAAAACATTTAAAAAACTTCAGTCAAGGTTTTCAGCTGTTCATCTGTGTTAGGTACCTCTATTGTAGGTCTAACAGGAAAGTGAAGGAAGGAAAGAAGGAAGGAAGGAAGAAAGGAAAGAGAAGGGAAGAGAAAGAGAAGGATGTGAAAGAAAAGATGGAGGAGGAAGAGGAGAAGAGACAAGAAGGAAAAGAAGAGCAGGAGAAGTTGGCAACTGACCCAAAGGCACATCAGATTCACGGCTGATATTCTAAGGCTTTCCTATGAAAATGTCTATACTTCTGGTACGTCTTAAAGAGACATGAGCTACACTTAGGAGATCAGAAAAATATTACTCCAGCTTTCCTCAGGACACTGTGACTTCATCTAGGTGCTGTTACTCTCCAACAACCACCTACCAGTCCTCTTGTCGCCTAGTTTTAGAGTGCCTCTGGCTTACTACACCACATACACAAGTTGACACTGTTTTTATGATTTAGTTGCCTCCACATCCTCAAAGTATCTCCAGGAACACAGTCCAAATACAACTCTCTGAATAGAATTCAACTCCCTTCACAATCAGGGTCTGTCTAAAAGTTTAAATTTTTGGATAGTAAATAGTAAAAGTTATATCTTTATATTAAGTACCAAAATAAATTTCAACTGAATGCAAGATCTTGAGTTTTAATAAGTGATGTAAGAGCAAAGCCATAAAAGAGAAAGACTTTAAATCAGAACTACTGATTTTTTTTAAAAATCTACATATAAAAATATAATACAGATGAAAATCTGGTGAAATTTTTCTAGTAATATGATAGAAGTGAGATCAATATTCTGTGGATAAAAAAACAAATGCTTAAAAAGTTCAATCAGCTAAAGAAGGTGTGAATTGGCAGTTTAAAGAGATGCATCCACTAGAAATATATAAATATTCAGCTCCACTAGTAATGTCAGAAATGCAAATCAAAATAGTGGATTGCAACTTTCACCCATCAGATTGCAAAGTTAGTAGCAGAATGCGTGCACAAGTGTGAGGGAATAGAAACACACAGATTGTTGAGTCCATCTCGCTGCATGGTGGATAGCACAACATCTGACTACTTCCATATCTCTGTCCCAGAAATAATCATTTTTATAAGCTCTTCCTATGTGGAGGTCCATAAAAATTTAAATAACAGTATTGAAGCACTGCTTTACTCATTAGAAGCCAAGAATCTTGTCTTAAATTTAGCATTTCTAATATCTAGCACAACACCCAGCACATGGTGTTCTCACTGATGGTCACACCTAAATAAGCTTCATAAATTAGCTTTAGTCAAAATAAGTTGTTGCCAGGACCCAGCCCTGAAGAGAACTGAGCTCTAGATCTAAGGTTCTAGAAATCAGAAAGGTAAACGTGCTCAGCCATTCAAAAGCACACAGGTCCATTTCCCACGAGGCCTCAGTCACCGGACTTAGTTTTAGTGGCTGATTACATTAATAAAGCTTACCAGTAAGAAAAGTCTCAGACCTCATTTTTAGAAAAGGTCATTTCACTGAAAGTCCAAAAATCTTTGTGGATATTATCAATATTTGATTTTAGCATCAATTACTTTAACAATTATAGAAAATGCAAATCATCAAATTAAAGTGGTGAGCATAAAGCAAATAAAGTCCAAGCCTGCTTCCCCACCAGACCCAGATGCAGCCTTGTTGAAGAATTTAAAAAGAAAGAAAGAAAACAGCCACTATAGAAACCCTGGAGTCTCCATGTCTGCAGCCCCAGGTGGCAATGGAGAAGCAATCGAGCCTTTGCATGAACAGCAGTATGAATCTGAACCAGAAATAACCGAAGACATCATACCTCACCTCCAGAGGCTCCATTCCTCACTTCACCTGTCAGGTCCCCATAGGAAACAGCTGCATGCCCAAAGGTGTTTAACTTAAAGGAAGACGATAAAGAAGAAAAGGAGGAGCAGTAAGAGGATGAAAGGAGGAGGAGGAGGAAGAGGGAGAGGTGGAGAGGAGGAAGAAGAAGTGAAGGCGAAGAATTATAGAGGCAAGTGGAAGGAAAAGGGAGTTCTAGGAACTGTTCACAGGAGTGGGAGCGGGGCCACTGGGAACTACAGCGGACCAAGAGGCCCCGCACACCCAAGTCTAACACTGAAAACAGTTTCTCCATTCTGATCTGGAGGGTCAGCGAAGGAGGGAGAAAGGGCTAGGAGAGTCCGGTGAAACTTAGAGCTGTGGAAGAAACCAAGGCACCGAAACATGGAAGACAAAGCCACAGGGTGTGGGGAGAAAGCAAGAGAAATAAGCACACCTCCTATTCATTGTCTTCTGCCCTTCGTTTCTGTACCACTGCTACCTGTTAGCTGGAAACCCAAAGGTAAGAAAATATGGGCAATGTGCTGGCTAGATATCAGCTTCCTGGGGCCAAGAGCAGGAAAGAAGCTCGCTCTCGGGAGTTCCGTTAATCCCCAGGAGCTAGTGCCTTGAGGCTTCACCCCTGCCTCATGGTCCTGCCTTCCTCCAGCCTTCTTCAGGCATCCTGCTCACCCCCATCTCCCCATGGTGACCTAATGAACATACGCCAGTCTTCTCTCCAGATCTTAAATTCTGTCATGGTTCAAACACCGAAGCAGTGGAACTCAGTAATACATCCTTGAGGAGCCAGTCCCTTCTTTTCTAGGATGCCTCAGCAGTGGGGCTCCTGGCCTGATCTGAGGTTCTGAACCTAAGATGAAAATAGCAAACACTAAGGATACAGCTCAGTGGTAGATTGCTTGGCTAACACAGCAAAGCCCTGGGTTCAATCCTCAGCAAACACACACACACACACACACACACACACACACACACGCATGCACGCATGCACACGGACCAGGAAAAATATCCTAAAACTACCCTTGTAAAAAGAAAAAATAAAAATAACACTAATAAGCCTGGTCCAAAGCAGGTATACCTGGCTGAATATTAAGGATTTATTTTTCTTGGAGATAAGGGCTGATGTTTAGCATTCCAGTTACACTTACACCTCCAGTGGGATTTGTTTAGGTATTCAACAAGTATTGTAATGCACTAGAGATTTTGCTGAGTTTCAGGTCAGAGCCCTTCCTTTTCTGAAGGTAGGTATGTATGGCTGTGGTTGGAGATTTGCAGCCTAAACATTGGGCTTAGAGAACCAATGCCTGGTTTATGCTTAGAAAAACTAACAGCTCTCCCTAAGTAAG
Organism: Ctenodactylus gundi; assembly: GCA_004027205.1. Lineage (NCBI taxonomy): Eukaryota > Metazoa > Chordata > Mammalia > Rodentia > Ctenodactylidae > Ctenodactylus > Ctenodactylus gundi. The sequence continues at coordinate 11,402 of PVKB01003056.1, read as the reverse complement.
CTGTAAAAACAGAAGCTACATTTAGCCAGAGATCACTGCCTGGGACTTCTGTGCCCCGACCCACTTTCTCTGTGTTCACCTCCCACAGTATCAACTCAAGGAAAATTAATAAACTTTGAAGATGTGCTGTTTTTCCTGTAAAGAAAAATATTTTACCCACCTGGATCCGATTAGTTAAAGCAGAATTAGTGAAGCCTGTACACGGGATTCTCTTAGCCCATCCACACTCTATCTGAAACAGGCAAGACAAAAGCTCCTCAAGCCACAGATGAAAGCCAGCCGTTTCAAATTTCCTCACCAGAAGGGGTTAATCACCTCCTGAATCTTCATCTCAGCAGATGGATCTATATCTGGGGAAACCTTTTGTGATTTGGTCTTTTCATACACTCTGTTTGTCTTAATTAAGCTTGGGTACCCTACTAAGCTTTCTTGCACATGCAAAGTAATATTTAAGGTCTTTAATATTTGAAGGATCCACTGTAAGCCCAGTATGCTTGCTTCATTTCAGATGGACCTGCATTCCCAGGAAGAAACTTTTTGAGAGAATTTAAATCAAATAAATCTCAAAGACAGCAACTAGAGCTTCCTTGCTGTAATAACGTCTTGGGTTTTCAGGATTTGAGAAAATGCCTAGGTGATACCTCTCTAATTGGATACTAAATGGTTCCTTCTAATTCCATCCATGAAGAGAGAAGTGGAGGGTGGAGAAAGTAGGAGAAATCAAGGGGATTCTTATCTCAGTTGTCTCCAGGTTCAGGTGCTGACAATGGGAGTGTCCTCTCAGGAGCCCAGACTCCCGCTTCCTTTTCTCCTTTCTCCCTTCTTTTTCCTTCCTTTCTTCCCCTTTCCTCACCTATCGTAGGGCTTCTTTGGACTCTCAACACAATCCAGGTTTGTATGATGTCCCACAGCCCAGGTGATGATGGGAAGCTGAGAAAAAGGCATGACCCCACAATCCCCAGAAACTGCAGATTGAGCTAGTGAACTTGGACCCTCAGGACCACGGAGCTACAGCCAAACTCTTCAGGTAAAATCTCTTACTCTCATACAGAGCTTGAGAGGAAAATTTGTCCAGCTGGCCTGGCAGGGTCTGCATAGCCTAGGAAACAGAAAGTTTGGAAACTCTGATCTCTTTTTCCTTGAGCCTTCTTCCACCAGAAAATCCTCAACAAGCCTGATACAGTCTTAGGATTCCCTACTGGTGGCCAAGTTTTTAGGCCGTCCATCAAAGACCCTGCCGAAAACAGCCTCGCCCCAACAGGAGATGGGAAGTTTTGCCCAAAATCCACCACAAAGCATAGACCACAAAATTAGTTGTCCTGCAAAAAAAGGAGGAAAAGTCTTGGTTTCATTGCTCCAGGAGTCAGCCCTTGCACTGGAAACTGTCACTCAGAAAGCTAAATCCCCTCCCTGAGTGGTTTCTTCTTAGGTTCATGCTGGCCCTCATTCCTGTGACTAGAGGTACCACATCTAACCCTGTTGACGAGCCACTCTAGCTTTGTTCCAACCAAGCCAAGTTCATCGTTTGGAGAAGAAGAAAACACATCACCAAGTATCTGGGCTCCCAGATAATTCAGAGTTCAAGGACAACAGCACCAGGCCCAAGCTCCTGACCTTGCTTCCCTCACCCCACCTCTAATGCCAAGCGTACTTCACCACACATCGTCCTAGTCTTCTCTGCATTTCTCTCTCCTCTCTTGGACCAGGTGGCCTGGTTTGTTCTCATCTAGGCACCTGCAGGAATTCTAGAAGCATCCGCTCCAATGTAAATTGACCTTTAACCTCAGGACTGAGCTTTATTGAAACCATTTCTCCTGAGTGAAGCCTCCAGAGGGAAGGTTTGAGGCAGTCAGAAGGCAACAGGGATTCACAACTGATGTTAATTTGGTGGAAGGGTCCTCCAAATTATTTGAAAGAAAACTGTCTTAGTTACTTTTTCATTGCTGTGACTCAATACCTGACACCCACAACTTTAGGAAAGGTTTATTTTAGCTCACAGTTTGATATGGTCACAATCCATTCAGGGGCAGCCGGCAGCAATCAAAGTACAGGACAGAGGTGGAGGCAGCTTCTCAGGACATCACAAACAGGTAGGCAAGCTCAGACCAGTTGAGATTAGCCCTAGTCCTCCAGGAAAGCAGGTGCGTCTTATGTATCCTTTCAGGTCTCCGCCCAGTAACTAGTCCCTCCTGCATCCAGGTGTGGCCACTACACATCGTTAATCCTAACTGACATGCCTATAGTCTTAACTGTAACCCACCCCTCCAGACTAGACCCCAATCCACCAACATCACATGGTTCCATAGACAGTCCATAACATTAAGATACATGAGACTTTTGGGGGACACTCCAGATCCTAACCACAACAAAAACAAACCTGCAACAGATCTGCTGGAAGTGGGCTCTGAGGCTCCAAAGGGAATCGTTCCAGAGTTTAAAGTGCCTCTCCTGAGCTGGTCAGGTTGGGGGTCGGCCCCTGATGTGGAGAAAGCGATCTGAAAGCAGGGAGGTTGCTCCATGGATCCCTGCAGCCACCAAGTGCTGACTGGGCCAACACTCACTGGATGGAGGATGAGGGGTTGGATGGGGAATAAGAAAAGTCCAGTTGTGGTTGGAGGATCAGGCATCCATGGCGCCTTCCAAGTAGCGGCAGCCAACAGGAGAAGGCCAAGGCACTTCCTCTCCCTAGATGTAGGCTTTCTTGGTAAATAAAACTTCAGGAGAACAGGTTGACAGAGGAGAGGCCTGCAGTGATTATCTTGCAACACCACAGCAGGTTCTGAGGGCTATTGGTGGTTCTTTAAGAAAATCTTACACAACTCAGGGAAAATGTAGACTACAGAATAAAGTATTTTGTATCCTTTAGAGAGAAGGGCAATGAGGATCAATGCTTGGTAACATGGAGTGTGCTGCCACTACCGATTTAGGAGGAAGCTCTTTTAAAGATCATACCTGTAATTCTCCTTGAGAGAACTGCACTGTCTGCCAGGCACTCAGGGCCCCAGTGGCCCCCAAGCTCAGGCTAATGACGTTGCTGGAGCAGAAGGAACAGAGCCTGTTGCAAGGATTTTCCTTCTCACTGTGTGGGCTCAGCTTTATTTGTTTACCAGTTTAAACATGTTATTTAAACATAGACATTTCCTTTATAGTAAAACCTTTTGTTTGATGGAACACTGATGGGATTCTTTAACTATTAATCAATATCTACTATTGATAGGTGGGTGGGACTGCTGATTATTTTTTTTTCTTGAGATAGGATATAAATTCTTAGCCCAGGCTGGTTCTGAACTCATAGCGTAGCCCAGGCTGGCCTCATACTCATGGCAATCCCCCCGTCTCAGACTCCTGAGTGCTGAGATTACAGGCATGAGCCACAATGCCTGGTTTATGCAATGCTAGAGAATCAAACTCAACACCTTGTTCTTGCTAGGTCTGAGTGCTCAGCTACTCTCCCACTCCGGGACAGCTAGGAAAACTGAAATATTTGCCTGAGGAACCTAGTGACCATCCAATAGAAGGAAGGCATGTGGGCTCTTCCCGGTCTGGGTATCTGGGAAAGGAAGAGCTCTTGACTTAATCATGCCACTTGATGGTTTGGGTTTCCATAAACCACTGATACCACAGGAAGAGAAAGGCCCAAAGAGCTTAAAAGCCTAGGAGTCCTAGACTCTGCTGTGGTAACTGTTGTGCCACAGGCCTTCACTCATCCATTCCTTCACCACACCTCCTACTGGCTCAGTCACTCACTCCCTTGGCCGTTATTTTCCCAGTGCACCAGACCCAGGTCTTCTCACTTGAAGTTTTTGCGGGGTGGGGAAATGGATATATTGTTTGTTTGTTTCTGTTTCCTGCTGCTGATGACTGGACCGCAGGCCTTCCTGTTCAGCTGTGTTCCAGCTCTTTAAGAAAAATGTTTTCTTTTTGAGAGAGACTAGCTTGCTCACTAAGTTGTTCTACCTGAGATCAAATTTGTGATTCTCCTAGCAGAGTGCTGGAAAGATAAGGGACTGAAGCCACGCTGGGAGTCTCGGAGCTCAATCAGTTAGTTGATAGATAATTGACTGATTGATTGATTCAACAAATCTTTCTTCAAAGCCTTCTATGCTCCAGGGCAGGCTCTAACAGTGAGCCACAGCGACTCCTACCCTCCTTTCCTCCTGGAGCTACCGGGGGGGCCCCAAGGGAGATAATAGGGAAGAAACAAATGTAATTTACTGGGGGTGGGGGGGGGGGCGGTGCAGGGGTGGACTGTCTGGAATCTACAGCAGAACAGGATCCTAAGGAGGGCTTGGCTTGGTTGGGGAAGGTCCATCCAAGTTCTCACCAGGAGACCCAGCAAACTGCTGTGGACTTTCCAGCACAGGCAATGCCAAGGGGTGGCCCTGAATTTCCTTCTTTTGATCTGAGGTGACCAGAACTACAAAATTTATAAACTGGCCAAAGCTTCTGCAGATCTCATTATATGCCAGCAAAGCAAACGTTGACTATGAAGCCCCTTCTTTGCACAGTTTCTGTTGAAGCACACTCACCACAAACAGTAGTTTTGCTTTTTGGTTTGTAGGACGTAGAAAACTTAAAACTCACAAATACACCTGTTTGATCTGAAAAAGCTGACGGAAGCCCCAGAAGCAGTCACCCAAAAAGCCTCCTCTGATCAATTTTTAAACAATAACTGTGACCTCTCTCTCGTCATATAAATAAATTAGGCTTTCTGTCAGCTTAAAGCACAATTTCAAAGTTAAAAGGGCAATCAGAAAGCGAATGTAATTTAAGTACTGGTTACAAGGTACTACATGATTTACTTTTCCAAACATAGTATATGATCTATAGATTATCACAAAAGCACCCTTTGTAGAACGACATCCAGTGACCACATTTGAGTAGCCAAAGTGCAGTTGCTAGGAATGCCAAGGGGATCCTGGGGAGCCCCTGGGTGTGTGAAGGGGAGGGAGCTCCGACTGGGGAAGGAATGGTTACTGGGGACCGGAAACTAAACACTCTTCTTAGCTTAGAGGCAGGAGGTAGGTTTCCAGCTGCTGGCCTAGAAGCAAGAGATGAAATTCGCTGACTTTTCCAAGCCCTGAACGTCTATTCCTATTCCCCAGTAAAATACTGGGGGCATCTGCCAGGGGACATTGCCTACCTTCCCCCAAGTTCCTAGCCTTTCGGCTTTTACCGGAGCAGCAAGTGGAAAAACCTTGGGAACTCAAAACAGCGGACCCAGCCTGTGACACACATTAGGACCTCTGTTCCTACTCCGACCTACCTATGGTGTCTCAGGTTTCCCCTCATTTATCAAGTTAGTGTGAAGTGGCATTTCCACCCAGGCCTCCCCAGAACTCTAAACCTTGTGAGGGTGAAGTAAGGTCTTAAGTAAAGGAGAAAAGGAGCAAAGGGTGGACCCTGAGTAGAGACTGCGCTCCTTTCGGAGCCTGGCTGCGGCTGAGCACCACCGCACCACCTCCAGCCGCTGCCGGAAGATGCCTGGGGTGGGGGACACAGGTTTGGGCAGGGGCGCCCAATCCGCTCCTGGGCTCCAAGGAACCCGTGGGACACTTAGTTTTTTCTTGCCTGGCAGTTGATTGCTCAAGAGGGTAAGAGGCCTTTCCAACATTTCTCATTTGAATACATGAAAATGTGAATTGATTTTGGCAAAGGCAAAGCTCGCTCGCGGCCAGAGAGACGGTTTTGTCGCCCGCGGCGAGGACGGGTGGGGAACAGCTCCGGCTCCTACATCCGGCTGGGCGTTAGGTGAGCCAAGTCCGAGGCTGGGGTTTTCGGAAACCCGGTGGCCACTCCAGGAGCCGTGGGAGAGGGAGTAAAGCCACTGCTTGTTTTGTTTCCAATAAAATAAGTGAAAGCTCTGGATTGGTGTATGTGTTGGACACACGCACACTGAGAGAGAGAGAGAAAGAGAGAGAGAGAGAGAGAGAGAGAGAGAGATGCAGACAGACCAGTAAGACTCCCAAGTGAACTAACCAACAAGGCGGGTCAGCTAGCTCAAGGGCCCCTATCCACGTGAATTGGACTTGCGAGTGACGAATGAAATCCTATATTGATGACCTAATGGCGGAAGAAAAAAGAGAAGGAAAGTACTAGAGAAAAGAAAAAGAGCAACAGAGAGAAAATAGAAGCTTGAACGCTGGTCCCAGCCTCAGGAAGGTCAGCACTGGCCCCCTAGACTGTGACGCTCGCGCCCACCGCGCTGCTGGTAGGCGGGATGCTAAATAGAGGCAGGTGTTCTGGCGGCACCCAGGTCCCTTACCTAGCCCAAGGCGCACTCAGGTCGCAGGGCAAGCGCTCGCAAGTGCCAGCGGATGCTTATAGCGCGGCAGCCCTCCTCAGTGCTAAGCCGAGCCAGCTCCCGGTAGGGGTCGGCTTGAACAGTTAATGACCACAGGTCTTAGTTAACGCTGTCTGATTCTCTCCTGCACGAGTAGCACTTAAGCTTCTTATCTGGGTGGGGGGTGTGAGACCGCGGAGGAAACGGACCACACAGCACCCAAGCCTGATTGGGCCCACCCAGGCTTCGACCTGAACAAGGGGTAAGGCCGGCGGAGCAAGGGGGCAGCTGGGTGTTAGCAGAGGGAAGCCCTCCAGAGATCCCCCGTCTCTGGGCCTGCTCCGTGCTCGGTCTGAAGGGGGGCTCCAGCGCTGCCACAGGCCACCAGCGGGGCGAGACACAGGAACCGGGGTCTCCCCTTGACCTGACTTCAGTGTCCTTTCCACTTCCTCCTGCCTCAGGAATATCTGCGGGAAGCGACCCAGTCAGATCATATCGTGAAGGGTAAGCTGAGGCAGGCAAGTTCAGTCAGCGGATCTCCAGCCCGACTGCCCGGGTAGGCGGCCGGCAGGTGTAGCGCGAGAAGCCCCAGCAAGAGCAGTGCAGTTTCCCGGATTTCTCTGCTGCCTGGGGCACCCGCGCACCCCAAGATCCAGACCTCCGTGGCGTCCTCACTTGAGGACACTATGCTGGCAGTGGCCGACTGCCATAGACCTATGGTCACCCAGGCAAGCTTGGCCTGGGCCAACCTAGGAACGCCACGTGGCTACACTGGCGGCTTCCCAGACCCGACTCCAGGAAAGCTTCCCCAGAGTCGAGATAGGTTTAATGCCCCAAAGACCAGCCGCATCTTTGCGAAGCAGGTTTTGCAATAGAGCCTGAAGCCATATTTGAGGAAACAGGTTGGTAACCAGCAGGGCTGGGCGGCCATACCTGGCTGCCACCGGCCCGCAACCCCCAGAGAGCGGCACCGATTTCCGCATCTACCTACGCCTCTTCCTCCGTGGCCTCGCTGACTCACTTTTAGACTTTGGGAAAAATGACTTGCTGGCGGGTGGGCACACTAGAACTTCGCCTCCTGAATGTATTAGGTGCCGCTACTGAGGGACAGAGGCTAGGAGTTGACTGAATTGTCACCTTCCCTTCTTGGCCACAAGCAACTCCTAGGAATCAAAAGTGACCACGAAGTAAGGAATTCTGTCCAGTCTCGCCTGGGGTTGCTCACTGTGGGCACCTGCGGGAAACCCAGCGCTCCATCTCCAATACAGGAGGCGCTGTGTTCCCATCAGTCCCTCCAGCCACGCGCGGTCCCAGCAACCCCAGAGCTGGATCAAGGCTCTAAGCTGGTCCAGTCCATCCTGCGCTATCAGTTTGGGGTTTTGAAGAAGGTTTCCAGGAACTGCATTTTGGTCATCGCTATGAACCGGGAACTCTTTTGTTTGTCTGAAGCTAACTTACGTATGAGGCCAGGTAGGTTTGGAAAATGGACTAAAAGAACGTTTGATACTTTAATTGACCCCCGTCCAAGAAACAGAGGCTTTTTTCCCCCTGTAACACACCAACTTTTTGTGCGTTATAAAAGTTATTACTATGATCTGACTATGCTTAGAAAACACCCTAGTCCCGCTCGATGTTGTGGAAGGGCCAGGAGTGAGGGCGCTGGAGAATCATCTCACGAAGAAACAAGGAAGCCCTGAAAGTCCCCAGATCGTGCTGGGGCTGCTAAGCATGCCAGTTTACAAATAGAACGGAGGTCCTGCTGCTGGTGGGAACTTTGCACGAAAGAATCAGGTTCTGACACACAATCACAGGTACTTGCAGACCCCAGGAGCAGTGTATGGCTGCGAGAGGTTCTTCGTCTGCTGAGTTCTGGGTGGATTTAACTTCACTCATTTCTTTCCCCGCAACACGATGCCTCCGTTCTCTTGTAAGCCAGTGCTTTCATCTTTTTCATTTTCTTAAGGGCCATCTTCACCCTCTCTGCTCCCCTGGTGATTTAAGAGATTTATTTGGTTCAAGGATTTAACGTGATTCACTTGCCACATTTCAAGGAAGAAAGAATTAAAAGAACAAAGCTCAGGGGGGAAATAAGGTATCTGTTTGGAAGACAAGTTAAAACACATTTCTTAACATGAGATTAATTACACCTTAAACTTTGCAAAGTAAGAACACTTCGTGAAGTCTTGATCACCTTAAAGTTTATTGTGCTGCTACTTAAAGAAACTTAGTGGTTCCACAGGCTAGCACGGCGACGCACACATGGTCACAGTCCCACGCAGTCAGATGCACACTCGGTTACACAGGCTTAGAAAGGAGATTCAGTCACACTCAGAATATCCCAGCCTGTCACCCACTCAGTGCCTAGCACCCAGTCTGTGGTTGGTCTCTCTCCCCAGATCTTCTGAGCAAACCACTCCCCAGAAACTTATGGAAGCCACCAAGCTTTGCGTGGGGGAAAGTTCCCTCAGACTTTCGGAATTGGTCAGGCACCGAGCTGGAGCCTGCGGTCTTAGCGTTTCAGGACAGAGATCTGCCCGGGCACTGGCTCGCTCGGTCCGGTGCTTCTTTGGCCTTGCAAGTGCGCTCCCGAGGAGCGCTGGCCCTGGCTCTCCCAGCTAACTCCCATGTTTCGGGAGATGTCCCCTCCCCCTGACCTTTCCCTATCAGAAACCAGACGGTGGCTTCCAGCTCAGTCCCCGGGCTTGCTGAAGGGGGTGGGGTGGGAGGAGGAGCCCCGCAGAGGGAGGACGGCCGACTCGGGTTCGCCTGCCCTATCACACAGACATCTGTTTTCATATTCTCTCTCTTTATGACCGCTGCAGATGACCAGGGGAGTGGAGTGGACTGAGGCGGAAAAAAAGTTATGTCATAAAGATATAAAATGGTGTTGTGACTCACCTGCTCTTAGGCCCGGGTACGGGCGTCGTGGCAGCGCCTCCAGTCTGCTAGCCAGGGAGCCCGGTCGGCCTAACGACACTCAGCGGGCCGACTGGGACGACCGGGTTTCGAGCGACAAGGCCAAGTAGGGCTTTCTCCCCTTCCTAGCCTAAAGCCCAGCAGAGGGCTGGGTCTGCACAATCCGGTGTCCCAGAGTTGAACTTTGGGTCAGGAGTCGGAGGGTGGGGGCAGGGAACCGGCCACAGGGCTGGGGGGGCTCGGAACCGGTCCGCAGTCCGGCTCCGGAGGACGGCCAAGGCCCGGGAGGGCCGGGGCGCACTGGGCACGCGGGGCTCCGCCGCCGCCGCCGGCCTCCTCCGGCGGCAAGGCTTCCATCTCGACTTCTGGCCCGCCCGCCTGGTCCCGCCTATTTTTCTTTTTTTTCTTTCCCGAAGGGGGTGAGGCGCACACCCCCGCCCCTTTCCCTCTTTCTCTGGCCTCGGGGCTTAAACCAATTACGCCGCTTTGCAAACAGAGTGCGGGCCGGTGGGGGAGGGGCGGGCGCGCGGGGCGGGGGCGCGGGGCGGCGCGGGGGGCTGGCGGGCGGGCGGCCGCCTCGCAGGTGCACCCCGGGCTTTGTAGGTGCGAACGTCTTTGTGCGGCGGACAAATGGGGACGAGGAGGTGGGCACTCGCGCGACGTAAGCCCCACAGCAGCTCAACTGCACTCGCTCCGCAGAGGCCGCCCGCTCACTTCCCGCGGAGGCGCTCCGGGCGCCGCGCTCCGCGGCCGCCGCCCGCCCCCGGCGCTGCCCCCGGCGCTGCCCCCGGCGCCGCCCCCCGCGCCCCGCGCACGCCGCGCCCCGCCGCGCTTCCTGCTGGCCCGCGGCTCCGCGGCCGCCCGGCCCGCCTCCCCGCCGCGCGCCCCGCGCCCGCCCGCCGCTCCGCACAGGGCCGCGCGCTTGCACCGGGCAGGGTGGCTCCAGGATGTTAGGGACTGTGAAGATGGAAGGGCATGAGAGCAGCGACTGGAACAGCTACTACACGGACACGCAGGAGGTGAGCGGCGGCAGCCCGCTGCGTCCCGGGAGGCGGGGAGAGGCGGGCGCGGGCCACGGAGGGCTGCTGGCGGGCCGGGGGCGCCTCCCGGTGCCCTGCCTGCCGGCCCGCCGGGGCAGCCCCGGCCCGGCCACAGCCAGCCCCATTGTCCTCGCGGGTCCTGGCGCTCGCCGTGGGGAAGAGCTTTAGGCACTCGGGGCTTTGAAAACCCGCGCACTGGGGAGCACTTGCCTTTGCCCTGCCGCGAGCGGGAGCCGGAGCCCGGCCAGGTAGCGCGGGGTGGCGGGCGGTGGCGTGAGTTGGAGCAACTCCGAGGGGGCCAGAGCTCGCCTGCCCCATGGCCCGAGTCCCGCCCTGGAAGGCACGGACGTCGTCTGACCAAGGCGCTCGGCTGCAAAGTTGGGCGTCTTGATAATGAAAGGATTCCTAAAATTTATAAAACTTGTTTAAAAACCCTGTTTGGCGAGTAGCGCGCCCGTTCTTCTCTGGAACCGCTGGGTGGCGCTGATGGGAGCAGAATCTTTCTGCACAACTGGGGCCAAGACCTGTTTCTCTTCATTGTCCCCTTTGGTGGCACGTACATGGGGTTTCACAATGTGCACAAAAGGACTGCGAGGAAAACCAGGTACGAACCGGACCACCACCTATCAAAATTGTTTTCCTGGAAACTGCTGGCGATTGCTCGGTTAAAATTTAGTTAGCGTTATTGAAAACGCTTGTTGCAACGGCCTTGAATATTCTTGGGAAAGAAGAGGAAAAAATTAACTCCAAAGTGAAATAAATCCCATTGCGGGAAGATGGTGAATAGAAAAATACAGAATCAGGAAATACTTTCAAGGCAGTTGATTTATTTAGGCTTATATATTCACGAGTTCCTCTCTGACTATTTACCTACTATAGCTTTCAGGATGTTCTTGCTTAAATTTATTTGTTCGCTTCTTATGTTTTAAATGGAATTATATTTGCTGATGAACATAAATTTAAGGACATAATTACTCTTAATCATCAGATAAAGTTTTCTAATATTTCTGGGCTACATATTTCTAAAATACGTAGTGCATTCCCAAATTGCTGCTGATAAGGGTTTCCATTCGCTGACAGTTTTAAAAGGGGCTCAGAATTCTTCCAGAGGTTTAATTCCTCTTGACTCACCAGTTAGGCCACTAGTGAAAGAACTTTCATAC